>PVKA01001723.1:84848-139389 GCA_004027165.1 Ctenomys sociabilis
TTTCAAATGTAGAGATTCTTCACATTTTTAATTGTTATTAAGAGCTTCTTAGCAATAGCAAAAAAAACTATATTCTTTTCCTTTGCAGGGGGAGTATATGTGTTAGAGAACATTTTTAGCTGCTAGTATTTCTCCAGAGTTCATAGTGTAGCGTAAATCTTAAAAGTCTGCCAGTTTTTTTTTTTTTATACTAATGATAATGATTCTAAAAGTACCTAAATGAATTAACAAGCCAAAAACCTCTTTGGAGATAATGTTTTCAACAACCCTTCCTGTCCTAGCTCCTAATTTTTAAAAATTAATTTATTTCAGGCCAGCAGCATAAGCACCTGCCTGGCAAGGGCAAGGTCCTGAATTTGATCCCTGATGCCAGAAAAATTAAATTAAATTAAAATTAATTTATTTGTATTTAGGTTATTGTTAATGAGACAGAGTCTTGCTATGTAGTCTAGGCTACTTGAACTCACTCTATAGCCCCTTGGCCTCAAACTCACAACAGTCTTCCTGCCTGAGCTTCCTAAATGCTGAGATTACCAGTGTGCACTACCATGCTAAGCTTACTAGCCCCTATTTAAGGGAGGGTGTCAGTATGTATAATGAATGGCAAAGCTTGCTGACTGGTTTTCTTTTTTCACTCAGTATCTGTTAAAAGATAGAACCTACAACAATGTGAAACTTTTGACAAATAATTACTTACAAATCTCACCATTTATCTCATGTTCATGGACCTGGTTTGGAGATTAATTGAGAGAGTGCTGTAAAGTCTTGGTTAGTAAAATGCTTTACCCACCAATAGTTAATCTCTGAGTGAGTATGGCCTAACCAGTGCAGTCAGCCTACTAAGAAGATACTGGCACAAGCTACACTGTCTTTAGAGAGTGACACAAAAAATAAACCATCCTTTAAACAAGAGCCATTAGAGCCCTCACTAACTTCACTGTCATTTTAGTGCCCCTTAAAAGCTTTTTTTTCCTACATAGGTATCAGTCAGAGCCGGATCTCTCATTGGCTGTTGCAGCAGGGATCAGACCTCAGTGAACAGAAGAAAAGAGCATTTTACCGATGGTATCAACTTGAGAAGACAAACCCTGGTAAATATAATTTCCTTTTTGTTTATTGCATCTGAACCAAGATGAATATAATTAATTCTTCCACTGAATTTTAATGATATATTTTAGCACATATATTACTACTTCATTATTTGATCAGTATTTAAAAATTGAGATTTCTTTCTGTTTTAATCCTCTTTCCTTTTCTTGACTCTATGTAATTTAATATGTATTAGCACATATTTTCAAACGGCCACATTCTTGGTTTTTTGTTGTTGTTGTTTTTTATTAAAAAGCAACTATACTTCAATTTCATGATAGCAAATGAGAACAAAACACATTAGTTACAGGATTACTAAAATATAAAATAGTAATCTCACCACAAAATTTGTAAGACTTATATCTAGAAAACTAGAAAAAATTACAGAGAAATTTTCAAGAAACATTTTAAGGTGAAACACTTGAAGATAAAAATTTTCTATGCAAGTCCAAAAGACTAAAATCATTAAAACATTTTTGAAAAGAAAAGAAACTTCGAAAGCAAGCACTCAGTTCAACAGCAGTCACGTGTGGCTGGTGAGTACCAGTATTCCCAAAAGACATCACTTCTGTGATTTACAGCAGAGCAAGTCAGATGGAGAAGGACACAAACTTGGCACCTAGTCTGTTTAACAAGGTAGGCTGATAGCAAGGCTTCAGCTGGGTAGCCAAGGAACTGTGTCCAGAGGTTTTATAAATCTGGTCATATTCCAAACAAGCCATAGAAATCAGCAGTGAGAGATTGGTGACCTCAAGGAGAGCTGTTCAGGGTTTCCCACCATATGTAGGGCAGAGGAATGACAAATTTGGAGGACAAGCATGAGTGAACTGTTTCAGGCCATCAGCCTCTGCAAAAGAAGAGACTTTTGTCTTTGATTTGGCACTTAGAGCAGAACTGACATTTTGCCTTATTGTGGTTGTTGAGGTTGTGTCCTACACTGCAGTGCCAGGGTGGACCCCAGGCTCTGGCAGGGATTAGGAAGTTTTAAAGAGGCCTGAGTGCCACTGTCAGATGGTGGCAGTTTTGCAGCTGACTGTAGCACTGCATAGTGAAAAATGTCTACTCTGAAAGTCTAGTTTTTAATAGTAGACTGGTAGTAGTTTTCTGGAGTTGACCTTTTAAAGGTTATTTTGCCTTTCACGTTATTTTATACTTTAGTTTTTCAGAACTAGAACTAGGCTTACTTATCATTGTAAAATTGGAAGAATTTGAACCTAGGGTGCTGAAATGGGAAAGATCAATTGCATTCATCCCCTTGATGGTTAAAAGCTGCTTTTTCTATGAAATAGTGCCTTTTAAGAATAAGTTCCCTAAGCTGAGCATAGTGGGACATTCTTATAGTCCCAATATGTAGGAGACTGAAGCAGGAGGATTGCACATTTGAGCCTACCCTGAGCAACTTTGTGAGTCTACCTCAAAATAAAATGAAAAATGGCACGTGCCTGTAATCCCAGCTCTTGGGAGGCTATAAATAGGCAGATCACTACAAGTCCAGTCTAGTAATGAGACCCTGTAGACTCTTCCCTAAAAAATAATAATAATAAATAAATGAAAAATGGACTAGTAATATAGCTCAGTGAAAAGGCTCTGGATTTAATGTCCAGTACACAAAAGAATTAAGTTCCTTTTTCTAGTTGTGGTGGCTTATGCCAGTAATCAAGAAGTTGAGGCAAAAGGATTACTTGAGCCATAAGTAACTGTAAAGGATAAGTTCATAACTGCCAACAAGTAGCTCTTACCTATATTAGCAATAATTGAATATTAGCAATTGAAAGCTTTAAACTTTTTTTTCTGTGCATTTGCATAGTTGATGTGACATAGAACTCTTTCTGGATAAATGCAATTTTATTTTGCTGACTTTTACCTTCGATTTTGGCTAAAGAATAATATTGCTTCTTCTTTGTGAGTACTTCAGAGGTACAGTTATTGTCTACAAAATATGACCTAAAATATAGTACCACCTAAATATAGCTTATCCACTTTCTCTCTAGTCAGTAGGACATCCACATTCTTCTTTGCAAGTCATGAAGAGATGATTATCATCCATCCAACAGGTTAATATGGGATGTCTGTACAGTGAAATACTATTGAGCTATGCAACTATTTCTAATGATACTATTTGAATTAAATTTATGGGCCAGTGATCTAGCTCAGTGATCTAAAACGCCTCCTTACGCAAACTTAGGCAGGCACAGGGAATCACGGTTTGATCCTCAGCACCACATGGTTGGCTGAGCTGGCCAAAAAATATTATGTATGATACTGTATAATTCAGAGATTTAAAAAATGAGATACAAAGAAAGAGTGTAAGATGCATTACAGTTTACCTACAGGAATACACCCACATGCACATACCATATGTCACATGTGCGTGTGGACACGTGCTGGAATGCTACATTAGGAAGTGGTAAGAACAGCTCAGTGAAGAGTGCTACAGGGTTGACAGGGAGACCATTAACTCTACAGTCTTCTGTACCTTTCTAAGTGTGTCCCATGGACTTACACATTTAAAAAATACATGTGAAGGTGGGCAAGGCAATACACTCTTGTAACTCCAGCACTCAGAAGTCTGAGACACAATGAGTTTGAGGCCAGCTTGAACCACATAGTGAAAATCCTTTCTTAAAACCAAAACAAAAATAAACAAAAATAAAATAGAAACAATGAACGTGAACTGTGATAGAAGAAAGACAAAAGAAGAATCTTCTTTGTTAATTTCAGGATTTAAAAAAAGAACCTGGGTTCATATAGTCAAAACCTTCTGATTTGTTTTGTTTTGTTTTGTTTTCAGACAAGCAGTTTTAAAGCAAAAATATTGGTGACTTTTATTAGTAGGTAATTTTTTTTAATTTATTTTTTATTTTTTTATGTATTTGGTATAGGGTCTCACTATGCAGCTTAGACTTGTAGTGATCCTCCTATTTCCAGCCTCCCCAGTGCTGGGATTACAGGGGGCATCACTATACCACTTTGCCATGTCTCAGTGACCAGCTCAGTATGCCCAAGGGCAGGGCTGGTGCCGGTGTGCCAGGAGTTGAACCTGGGTCTCTGCACTTGCCTAAGCAGGCACTTAGTCTGCTGAGCTATCTCGCAGACCCTAATAGGTAATTTTTAATAAGTTCTTCTCTGTACAGTGCAGGGGAAATGTAGATAGGAGTATAGGTTTGCATATATTCTAATAAAGGAAAAAAAAAAGCAAAATTAAGGAAAAATCACAAAACACAACTGATTTTTCTCCTTTGTGAATTTAAGTATATGGAAAACCAACAAAAATTTTAAAAAGTGTTTATATATTCTGTTTCTGTTCTTGGCCTTGTAGCACTTTTCTTTGTATACACTGAGTCAAGTTCTGATTTTCAACCTTTTCATTCTAGATCACATTTAGATTTTTTCTTTTTCCCTCATTTTGTTTTTGTTTTTTGAGACCAGGTCTCACTGTGTAGTCTCACCAGGAGCTCATTTTGTAGTCCAGGTTGGGCTCACAGCAATCTTCCTTCCTCAAACTCCCTAATGATGGGACTACTGGCATGTGTCACCATGCCCAGCTGTATGTCAGTTCTTTCTTTCCTTCCTTCTTTTCTAAGGTTCTTTTTAAGTGGACTCATCAAAAGAAAAAGAAAAGAATTTAGGCTGTTTTTACTGATAATACAATGGCTATAGATATAGTGTAGTTTTCTGATTAAACAGACTTATCATTAGAATTTGATAGCCTAACCCAAACCCTGGCAAGGCTTACAAATAAAACAGTCTGGTAGAAACCAATCAAGTGCATTTTATCTTGTTTCTTAGGAAAACATGCAAGAAAAGCCTACTCTTTAAAAAGAAATATGTACTAAATTCAACATAGTTGATATAAAACACCCTTTATTTAATGAAATTAAGCTCGAAAGTCTTTTCTCCTAATTTAAACAGTACTGTAGCAGACAAGGTTTGCTGAGTACCTCTTGGCCCATGGCACTGATTCTGTATGCCTTAAGTTAAACAATTAAAAGTTTGCTAAGACGCAGATATAGCAACCACATGAGGTAAATGTGGAGCTCAGAGAGATGCTCATTCCTTCACACACAGAGCTTGGGGAAATGCATGTGTGGTATGGGGAAGCCATGGGAGAAGTGTGGGTTTTAGATTTTATAGGCTTTAGATTTTAAAAGTGCAAAATTTGGTTTTAATGAGAGCCCAGGTAAAATGTGGGGAATGGTTCTATAAGGAAACAGATAGTATGTTTTTCCCGTATGGACCTTCAGCCAGCCCAGAACTGCTGTATTTTTATCTTTATCTACATCATTCCTAATCTCAAGTACCTTTTATTTTTCTGTCAGAGTCAATAGTTTTGGGCCCATTCTTGAGTTTTTCAGAGTTCTTCTTGTACTATCTTAAACAACTACTTTGTGTTCAGCAAGAAAAAAATTTTCTAGAGCATTGTGATTAAAATTTTTAATGTGATATAAATTGTTTATAATTTCAAAATTACTCAATTTTTGCCTTCTTTTTGTATGAATTGTCTTGATTTTTTTTTTTTTCAAAGAAACCAAATCAGTGCTTCTCTCCCAATCTTTTTCTCTTCTTTTTCTCCTTGATCAATTTTACCCAAATTTTCTTCTTGTAAAAAACCTTTTTTTAAAAATTTAGGACAGAGTCTACAGGGTCTCACTGCATAGATTGGACTCATAGTGATCCTCCTGTTTACAGCCTCACAAGTGCTGGGATTACAGGCCCACACCACCTCATCTAGTCTTTAATAAGTCTCAGTGTGCCCCAAGGGCAGGGAACTCCCGGCCCCTGCATCTGCCTAACGCACTTTAATCCACTGAGCTATTTGGCCAGCCTTTGTAGAAAGTCTATATAGTACAAGATATTATTTTAAAAGTTTAACAAGAACCATTATTATTTGCTTATTTTATCTTCTTAATTAAGATTCTTAATTTTAATCTTGAGATTAAGATAATCTTAAAATTGTATCCTTTTTGTGTGTGTGTTCATCATCCTGCTTTCCTAACAAAGCACTGCACAGTTATAGTTATAACGTATTATTGGAATTCACTGACCTGTTACACCCTGAAACTATACCTTTACCAAAGGTAGATCTTGGATGAGAGGACCCATTTCCTCTTTCACTCTACTTCTGACACCATCTTGAGCAGCCATAGCATCAACTCTCTTAACTCCTGCTTATGTCTAAACTTTGTTAAGTGAATTAAGCTCAAATACCCAGGTTATTTTGGTGTAATGGGATCCCTTTTCTTGAGCTGATTAAAGAACAGTTATAGTTTAAGAGTTTCAAAGTAGATAGCCAGGAGTACTTTCTTTTTTCTGAGAGAGGCAGTGAGAGTGCTTTTCATATAAGAGAAACCATTAGATATTTAAACTTGTATATCTGACTTATTTCACTTAATGTGTTCTGAAGTTGCATCCATTTGCCTATGAATGTATCATTTGTCTTTATGGCAGAATAGTATTTCATTGTATATAAATACCACATTTTTTAAAATTCCTTCATCTGTTTATGGACATATACATGATCTAGCTTTTATAAATTGTGCTGTTATGAACATGGGTATGTGTGCATCTGTAGAATGTAGTGACTTTTCCTCTGGGGAAGACACCCAAGAGAAGAGCTGGGTCAGATGGAATTTCTATTGCTAGTTTTCTGAGAAATCTTCACACTCATCTCTATAGTGGTTCTACTAGTTTACATTCCCACCAACAATATAGAAGTTCCTTTTTCCCCACATCTTTGCCGGCCTATGTTATTATATGAGTTTTTGATGATAGCCATTGTTTCTAGGCTGAATTCAATTTTGGTTTATAGTTCTCTTAATGGCCAGAGACATTTTTTCATGTTTTTATTGGCTAGGCCAAAAATGTATGAAAGTCAAAGTCAACAAGTTCTTCCTCTAAAGAGCTAGACTGTAGCTATCTTAGGTTTTGGAGATATGTGATCTCTGTAGCAGCTACTCAGCTCTGTTGTTAGATTGCAAAAGCAGCCACAGACAGACAGTATGTAAGTTAATGAGCATAACTATGTTCCAATAAAGCTTTATTTACAAAAATAGGCAGTGAATCCTATTTTCCAACTCTTATTTTAAACCCTGAATCACTGTATGGCACAGTTGATCATTTGAGAAAAATTACAATATTTCATATCATATGCTACATGGAATTATGTGTCTATAAAGGGCTGAAGTACTAAAGAAAAACTATGAAAATATTCTAATGATATTCAAACCCACTGGCCATATAAAAAAGATTTGACTACATGAAAAATAAGATCACAAAGTATACCACAAATAAAAGATAAATAACTAACTAGAAAATACAATTGTAACCTGTATGACTAGCAATTTGATATAATCGGTACATAACAATAAGATAACAAAAAAGGGACAAAAGTTACAGAAAATACAAAATGGTCAGCAACATGGAAAGATGCTCATTCTTATATAAGAATGGAAATATCTTTTATCTAAAAGCAAAGCATTTGGTAAATTTGTAATTTGAATAAATAATATTCATAACATTTTGTATTTTGGAGGTTGTGGGGAAATAAACAACTACAGATAATTTTATTAATTTTCTATTGTCATACAAAGTATTACTGGGCTGGGATATAGCTCAGCAGCACAAGTGCCTGCCTGGCAAGCGCAAGGTCTTGAGTTTGATTCTTGGTAGAAAAACAAAAAAGAAAGATATTACCTTACAAGGTGTTAGCACCTTAAAACAGCAGACATTGGCCAGCCAGATAGCTCAGCACCTGCTTAGGCAGAGCACAGTGGCCGGGGTTTGATCCAGGGATGCCGTACTGGCCCCCATCCCCCAGTGTGCACTGAGATGGCCATTGAGACTGGGCTTGGTGTGCACGCCTGTAATCCCAGTGCTTGAGAGGCTAAAAGCAGGAGGAACATTGAATCTTTGATGTAATTCAGGTATAAAAGCTCTTCCTGTCTCTGCCAAGGCGCCGTGTGGTCTACGCCCAGCTACTGAGAGCACCTCGGGATGACTGAGTGGGAGGTGGCTGCACCAGCAGTGGCCAAGACCCCTGATATCAAACTCTTTGGAAAGTGGAGCACTGATGACGTACAGATCAATGACATTTCCCTGCAGGATTACATTGCAGTGAAAGAGAAATATGCCAAGTACCTGCCCCACAGCGCCGGGCGCTATGCTGCCAAGCGGTTCCGCAAGGCACAGTGCCCCATCGTGGAGCGGCTCACCAACTCCATGATGATGCATGGCTGCAGCAATGGCAAGAAGCTCATGACTGTGCGCATCGTGAAGCTTGCCTTCGAGATCATCCACCTGCTCACCGGCGAGAATCCTCTTCAGGTCCTGGTAAATGCCATCATAAACAGTGGCCCTCGGGAGGACTCTACGCGCATTGGAAGAGCAGGGACAGTGAGGCGGCAGGCAGTAGATGTGTCCCCACTGCACCAGGTGAATCAGGCCATCTGGCTGCTGTGCACAGGTGCACGGGAGGCTGCCTTCCGGAACATCAAGACCATTGCTGAGTGCCTGGCAGATGAGCTCATCAGTGCTGCCAAGGGCTCTTCCAATTCCTATGCCATCAAGAAGAAGGATGAACTAGAGCATGTGGCCAAGTCCAATCGCTGAGTTCTCAACTGCTGCCCAATAAACTATGTTCACAAGCAAAAAAAAAAAAATTCAGGTATAAAAAATAAGATACGCAAACAGCTACACTCTTTATTTACTGATAAGAGAGATACGGTATAATAATGTCTGTAAGTATAATATCATGTATGCACTTTCTATGATACCAAAACATTATGAAAACAGTTTGTAGTGTATTAATTTATCAAATCCATCTTGTCAAGGTATCTTAAAACTGTCTCATTGATATTTGTACTTCAATAAAACAAAAATAAAAAAAAAACAAACAGGAGGAACACTATGAGTCTGATCTGTGTAGTGATACCTGTAGACCCTGTACTAAATACATAGTAAAGAAAGAAAGAAGATATTTATTTCTTAGGAATCCAGGAATGGTGGGATTCAGTGGTTCAGGCTCAGAGTTCATGAGATTGGATTCAAACTGTTATCAGGGATGCAGGTTTTGGAACTAAATGGTTCACTTGGAAGATTTTTTATTTGGAATCTGGCAGGCCCAGTTCCTTCTAGAGACAGCTGCTCCTCACAGACTTGTTTCTCTGTCAGCTAGATTCTAGAGTTTTCTGCATGATGTCTGTTGTGGCTGGACTATCCAAAATGGCTTTTTCTCATAATTGGCTGGCACCTGAGTGGCAGAGCACCTGGGGCTAGGCTTGCAGTCATGTGGCCTCTCCACATGGTTATCTTGAGTATCCTTAGGGCAATTATGCCTCTAGGTGGTCAGACTAGTTTTAAGGCAATGTGCTAATATTCCAGAAATGTAGGAAGAAACTACAAAGCTTCTTAAAATGTAGTCTTGAACTTTTCCCATGTTCTTCTCAAGATTTAAGGACCCAGATTTAAAGGTATTATTTCCAGCAGGAGTGCCTAGTCTTGAATGCCCAGTTTTTGAGCCTGTGCTAGGAAGATATGGTTTTTGAGAGATGATGCTGGCTTGTTCTAAATTGTTAAGAGTATTTTTTTTTTAATGTAATGGGAATCAAACTTAGGACCTCAAGCTTGCCAGGAAAGTATCATGTTGCTGAGTCATTACCCCCTGGCCCTGATATTGAGTATATTTTCAAAAGTAAAATTAATAGAAATTGTCTGTGGATTGGAAATATACTATGTTTGAGAAAGAGAAATCAAGGGTGAATCTTGAGGTTTTTGAGATGAGCAATTTTAAGAATGGTGATCTATTTATTTAAAAGTAAAAAGAAAGACTCTACTCAACTGTTTGGAAAGGAAAATCAGGGTTAGTTAAGATACTGGACATCTGTGTAAAAAGATACATAATAAAAATGTAACCATTTAAGAATGGGATTGAGCTAAGTATGGCAGTATACACCTTTAGTGCCAGCTACTTAGACTGAGATAATTGATCACCTGAGCTCAGGAGTTTGAGGCCAACTTGGGCAACATAGCAAGACTGTCTCAAAGACTATCAAAGAAAAGCAGACCTATATTACTAAATCTGTAAGTATTGAAATAGAGACTCTGTTCATGGTATCATTAGAAGTTAGAATATAATTCTTATTCTGGAGAAATATGCTTAGTGATATAGAATTATTATATTTAATATATGTGTTTAATACAACTTCTAAGCAGTATTTTTTGGACTATATTAAATGTTTAGATTAAACCACAGGAAGAGGGAATTGTTTGAGGTTTTTTTGTTGTAGCTTTTTTTTTTTTTTTTTGGTGATAACTGTGGATTGAATTCAGAGCCTTCATATTGAGCCACATCTCTAGTCATTTCATATTTTGAGTAGGGTCTTACTAAATTGCCCAGGTTTGGCTTGAACTTCAAGTCCTTTGCCTCAACCTGTCTGAGTGGTGGGATTATAGCTTTGTATAGCTGTATACAACATTTTTTGAAAGTTTTTGGTGAGAAAAGTGACACTATGATAATTATGCTTGGAAAGATGAATTTAATAGTATTTAAGAACTAAAAGACTAATAAAGGAGCCAGATATTAAATGCAATGGAAACATAGCAAGGTCTATTCAAATTCTTTTTTTGGGGGTTGTCCTGGGGATTGAACTCAGGACCCTGCATTTGCCAGGCAGGTACTTATTCTACTGAGCTGTCTCCCTGGCCCAAGGTCTATTCAGATTCTCTGAAATAAGTCCTTAGAAGTTACAGCCAATGTGGCTTTTTTAATTTTATTTTAGCTTTGAAACTAGAACAGAGCCCCAGGAAAGAGAATGATAATGGTGAATGAATAAATAAATGGCCATCATCAGTTCATTGTGTTTGAGAAGAGGCTTGTCTGAATTAATAAAATATAGGGCCGGGGAGATGGCTTAGTGGAATATGCACTTCATTGGCAAGTGCAAGGGCCTGAGTTCAATCCCCAATTCTGCCAAAAAAATAAAATAAAATATTTGAATTATACATTTTTATTGAAATTTTATTATATTCAAGGAAGGTTGAATACATCAACCTAGTGTAGTATCAGTAGGTAAACCTATAAAGACCTGATTTAGTTAGTTGACTAAATGCATATCAAATGCCATCTTATTTTCTTTGATGTTATATTTGATTGTTTTGAAATAGGGTCTCACTATATAGCCCCTGCTGGCTGCCTGCTTTAGCTTCTCAAATATTAAGATTATAGGCATGTGCTACTTTGCCTGTCTTTTTTTGTTTTAAGAGTTCACGGTAATTTGAGTTACTTTAAATTCATCTCATTGAATATTTTCTATAAGGGCTTCTAAATACTTTAAGTAGAATCGAAAGGTTCTGAATATATATATAGTGTATTGACCAAAAAGATTACAACTGTTGAGAGGGAATTTCTAAGAGAGGTTTTGTAAGAGAAAGACACACTAAGTTGTCAGTAAGTCAGAGACCATACTTTGCTCTTCCCAGAAGGAGGAAGAGTCTGTGCTTTTTTTTTGAAAGGCCATAATGGACGATAACAAATAAGAGACAAAGTGTGAGGAAATGACCATATAAAATAACTAATGATAAATCTTTTTAAAAGGTATTTTTATTTCTTTATATCTTTGAGTGAAAAAAATTAAATATAAATACTAAATATATTGGCCTACAAGTTTTAATAGGTCAAAAATGTATTTTCTCAAGTTCATTGTGTTTGTTTTTGTGATATCTATGTCATCTTGGTTTTAATAAATTACAAGTTATTTGATTAAAAAAAAAAGTATCTTATTTCAGGGGCAACATTGAGTATGAGACCAGCCCCTATTCCAATAGAGGATCCTGAGTGGAGACAAACACCTCCCCCTGTTTCTGCCACATCTGGGACCTTCCGACTACGGCGAGGGAGTCGATTTACCTGGAGAAAGGAGTGCCTCGCTGTCATGGAAAGGTAGGTAAACATCTTCGTTTCATATGGGGAAGAGACAAACTTTCAGTAGATTGGAGCAGTTTTCATTTCCAACAAGTAATTTGGACTGTAAATTCTATCTTGAGTGTATTATTTAGAGTACTAAACATGCTATATTGTTGAAACAATGTGATTTAACATTGAATATACAAAACTAGAGTTCACATCTATTTATGTATTTTACTTAGTGTCCTAAGAAACTAGAAGAAATATTTTTTGGATTAGAGCTTTGTATTATACTTCAGGAAACTATCTGAAGTCTTATTAATTTCATCAAAAATTTTGAAGAATTGTATACACCACTGAGATTTGACTAAATATTTGTTTTTTTACTTTGACTCAGTGATTTATTCCCTTATACTAACACTAGTACTGCTAGGTATTCGGTATGGTTTTAATCTCTGTTTCATTCTTCCCATCTGAAATGGTATGGATAGTTGTGAAATATTGACTATAGTTAGCATAGATCTTATAGTACAGTTATCCTTTTAGTCACATCCCTATAAATGACACTCATAGAATTTTATTTCCATGGGGAGGTTTATATGCAATAGAATGACAATTTCTCTACTGTACATTTTTCCCATCTCAGAGTAATAGACTATTATATTCAGCAGAGTATGACTCAGTCCCTGAGACCTGTGTAACATTGCAGGTGTCAGATTCTTAACTAACTTTGTAATCTGTAAAGTGAGATTTTTAAGTAGCCAGTATGTCATCTAAGAAGACACTTGCCATCTTTTCTTATTTACTTTATGATTGTTCATCAACTCATTAACATTATTGCCTTAAAAACTGGGAGATTTACAGTGTTGCAATTCAGACCATGTTTTTGGTCTTATACTATAGATGAAATTAATAGGATATTGGATCCGTTAGCTAAAATGAGACTATATAGGTTATCCATTGATATTATCACCTATTCTTTTCCTTTCCCTCTTTAAGTAAAAATAGAAGCTACTTATTGAATAATGAGTAGTTAAAATGAAAGAGTGAAACTTCATTGTTCTGGAGACAATCTTTATATGCTTGAGTGGTTAAAATGAAAGACTGCCTGGGTGATTATTGGGAGCTTCAAAAATGCCAAAATACAGGAGCAAAAGAATGAAACTTCACTGTTCTGGAGGCCTGACATTAGTAATCAGCTCTATTTTTTTAATCTGGAAATTTTGGTTCTTTTTGAAAATTTGGAACTTACCACATAGGAGATGGGAATTAAAATATAATTTTAATTAATTAATTTGTAACTTGTGATTTTATTTTATTTTTTTTGGTACCAGGGTTCAAATTTGGGACCTTATTCTTGCCAGGCAAATGCTTATGCCACTGAGCTATATCTCTGGCCCTAATAATAATTATTTGTAATAATATATATATTAGGCAGCAAAATTAGCTTTGGTATTAGTTTCTAGCTGGTATAAGTACTGACTTAACCATTGATTTTTTTTATGAAGATAGCAATATTCATTTATTATTTAATGTCATTGTGAGAAAAATTAATTTGAAAATTGACAGCATCCTGTACTACTATAGTGAATTCAAGCCAGCCTGACATTCATAGTTAGATTCAGTCTCAAAACAGACAAAAATATCTCTTAATGCGTTTGGAGGATGGAACCTCAAAGACTTTAGATTTCCTAAGGTAACAGCAATAAGCCAGAGTCATACTGATTAAATTTCATTTAAAAAGGTGTTGAACTGGGAATAGTGGTACACTGTTATAATTCCAGCACTCTGAGAGGCTGAAGCAAAAGGATCATCAGTTTAATCCCAGCCTGAATAACTTAGTGAATTAGCAAGATCTGTCACAAAATAAAAAATCAAAAGAACAGGGATGTAAAACAGTGCAAAGACTGGGTTCAAAAGAACTTTGGCAGATTCTGGGTGGCCTGTGGGATTCTCTCTGGGTGATTACTAGGAGCTTTGAAAATACCAAAACACAGGAGCAGAAGGCATTCTCACCCCTCTAGCCCACCCAGAACAAATCCAGGAGACAGTGACATATAAGAACTTGGGAATTACACACCTGAAATCTCTGAAATGATAGCAAATGAAGTAAGGAAGCAAGTCCATCAGGCTATAGAAGAAATAAGATGAGAAATAATCTATAAGGTCCAAAAACAAAGAGCCACAATCATGGAAGAATTGCTCAGCACAGCTATAGTAGATAGAAAAATAGAGGAGAATAGAAAAATGTTGGAAACACTAAATGAATAATATAAGAGAGAACTAGAAAGCATGAAATAGATTCAAACAGACATCTAAGAAAATCCAAGAAATTAAGAATTCCATTAAAAGCTTGCAAAAATGAAACTAAAGATAGACTTTCAGACCATGAAGACAGTATTGCAGCTAATGAATATGAAATAGGAGATGTCTTAAAACTAATGAGGAACTAGGAAATAACAATTCAACATCTACAAGACATTGCAAAGAAAAATAATATAAGGGGCCTGGGGATATGGCTCAGTAGAATAAGCACCTGCCTGTCAAGTGCAAAGCAAGGTCCTGAGTTCAGTCCCTGGTACCGCAAAAAATAATAATAATAATAATATAAGATTATAAGGTGTTGATGAAGCAGTTGGAGACAGCACAAATGACATAAAAAGATTATTTGCAAGAAGTATGTGCAGAAAATTTTCCAAGTGTAAGAAAAGAACCTGACATATTGATAAGTGAGGCATATAGAACTCCACACAGCCATAATCACAATAAATCTATATCTAACACATAATAAGCAAGATTTCAGAAATTCAGCAAAGAATAGAATATTAAAAGCTGCTATAGAGAAAAACAGATAACCTGCAATGGAAAGCCCATTTGAATCATGGCAGATTTCTCCACACAAACCATCAAGTCAAGAAGCGATTGGAGTAAAGTATTTTAGGTCCTGAAAGAAAAAAACTTCCAACCCAGAATGATGTTGCCTGCAAAACTATCTATTCAATGGTGAAATAAGATTCTTCCATGACAAGAAACAATTGAAGAAATTCATAAACACCTAGCCAACCTACAAAGAGAACTCACAGCTATTCTAGAAAGAGAAGTGATCACAGCTTCGAAAACCGCAAAAAGGGGCCAGGGAGATGGCTTAGTAGAATAAGCCCTTGCCTGGCAAGTATAAGGGCCTGAGTTCAATCCCCAGTTCCCGCCAAAAAAAAAAAAAAAGAACAAAAAGGAACCATCAAACAAATCAAGTAAATAAGAAGAGGGAAAAGCTACAGAACCTATAAAAGGAAAATAACATGACAAAGATAAGTCAGTATATATCAGTTTATAACCATCAATGCAAATGGCCTCAATTCATAAACAAATGGAGTATCAGAGTGGATCAAAAGGAAATTCACAAACTAAAAGTCAAAGGATGGAAAACAATCCTCCATTCTACAGGAAATCAGAAAAAAGCAAGGGTAGCTATCCTGGTGGCTGACAGTATCAACTAAAAAATCATCCAAAAAAATAAACAAGGTCACTACATACCTGTTTAGGGAGAATTGCAAGAGGAAGATATAAAAATTATAAATATATATGCACCCAATAGAGTACACCCTCCTACATAAGACAGTGTGTGTGTGTGGCTGGCTGGCTGGCTGCCTCAGCCCACCCTGGGGACAGGGCTGATGTGATGTGCGGTGCTGGGGATCAAACTGCTGTCCCTGGGCTTTGCCTAAGCTTGCCTAAGCAGGTGCTTTAGATCCCAGAGCTATCTTGCTGGCCTCATAAGACAAATTATAACAGACATGAAAAATATCAAATGAGCAATAATCTAATAGTAATGGGGGATTTTAACATGTCACTGTCACAAAGAGATAGGGAGGGCTGATGTGATGTGCACATCACACCAACTATGCAAAAAATCAGCAAAGAAATAACAGAGCTAAACCAAACTTGTGAAGAAATTGACTTGGTAGAATCTTTACAGAGTGTTTCACCCAGCAACAACAGAATACTCATTCTTCTCAGATGCACACAGGACAACCTCCAAAATAGACCACTTACTAGCACACAGCACTCTTAAGTAAATACAAAGCAATTAAAATTATCCCATGCATACTATGTGATCACAGTGCAATAGAACTGGAAATTATTGACAAAAGAAACTACAAAAACACCATAAATTATGGAAATCAAATAACAACCACCTAAACAACCAGTTTGTCACAGGTGAAATTAAAGAAGAAATTGAAAAATATTTGCAGTCAAACGAAAATGCAAGGGGGGGCCGGGGAGATGGCTCAGTAAAATAAGTGCTTGCCTGGCAAGCGCAAGGGCCTGAGTTCAATCCCTGGTTCCACATAAAAAAAATGTAGATACAACTTACTAAAACTTGTGGGATGCAGTGAATCACAGAGTTGGTTTTTTGAAAGAATAAATAAAATTGATAACCCCCCTAGACAACCTAATCAAAAAAAGGGAAGAAAAAACTCACATTCATAAAATAATGAGAAGGGTGAAATCACTACAGACAGAAGAGAAATTCAGAAGATCAATACCTACTTCCAAAATCTTTACTCCCACAGGATGGAAAACACAGAGGAAATGGACAGTTTCCTACATACAAATGAAATGCCAAAGCTGAGTCAAGAAGATGTACAAACTCTGAATAACCCAATAATCAGAAGTGAAATTAAAGATACGATAAAAAAAATCATACCAACAAAGGAAAACCCAGGTCTCGATGGATTCACAGCATAGTTCTACCAGAAATTTAGAGAATATTTAATGCCAACCTTTCTGAAACTCTTCAATGAAATTGAAAGGGAACCAGTTCTCCCAAACTCATTGCTAGAGGCAAGTATAATTCTGATTCAAAAACCAGAGAAAGAGCCAACTAAAAAGAGAACTATAGGCTAATCTCTAATGAATATAGATACAAAAATTGTCAATAAAATGCTAGCATACAGAATGCAACAAATCATCAAAAAGATTATAAATAATGACCAACTGGGATTCATTCCAGGAATGCAGGGATGGTTCAACAGATGCAAATCCATAAATGTAGTATACTACATTAATAGAACCAAGGGAAAAAAACACATGATCATCTCAGTAGATGTAGAAAAAGTTTTTAAGAAAGTGTAACAATCATTCATAATAATAAAAATCTCTGTAGAGAATTGGAATAGATGGTCTATATCTCAACCTGATAATGGTCATCTATGAGAAACCAACAACCAGCATCATACTAAATGGACAAAGACTGAGGCCTTCACTTTAAAATCAGGAACAAAACAAGGATGTCCACTGTCTCCACTCCTGTTCAATAACAGTTCTGGAAACAGCCAGAGCAAATTAGGAGAATAAAATAGAAGGAATAACAATTGGAAAAGAAGAAGTGGAATTATCATTATTTGCAGATGACTTCAAAAATTCCACCAAGAGTCTTGTGGATTTAATCACCAAATTCAGCAACATAGCAGGATACAAAGCCAACATCTGAAAATCAGTAGCATTTTTGTGCACAAACAATGAACACACTGAGAGAGAAATTAGGGAAACCACACCTTTCACATTAACATCCAAAAAATGAAGTACTTAGGAATCAATTTCACAGATGACATAAATGATTTAGAGTGAAAATTATGGTACTCTGAGAAAAGAGATTGTAGAGGATTTGAGAAAATGAAAAAAGATTCCATGCTCCTGGATAGGAAGAACCAACTTTGTGAAAATGATCATACTCCCAAAATTGTTATACAGATTTAATACATTCCTGATTAAAATACCATTAGTATACCTCAGTGAGCTAGAGAAAACTTTTCTCAAATTCATTTGGAACTAGGAGAGACACAGAATATCAAAAGCAATCTTGAGAAACAAAGGAAAGGCAGGAGGTATCACAATCCTTAACTTGAAATTATACTGTGATGAAATCAGCATGATACTAGTATAGAGACACATCTGAAGATCAGTGGAACAGATTAGAACATGCAGACACAACTGCAAACACACTCCACCACCTTATATTTTTGATAGAAGGGTCAAACATGTTCATTGGAAGAAAGATAGCCTCTTTAATAAATGGTGCTGGAAAAACTGGCTTTCACATGCTGAAGTTTAAAATCAGATTTATGGCTGTCACCATGCACAAAGCTACACTCAAAATGGATCAAAAATTTAAATATTAAAATAGAAACACTAAATCTGGAGGAAAATGTATAAAGACATAGGGATAGGTAGAGGGTTCATGAAAAAAAACCAAACTGCATGGGAAATACTTGAGAGAATCAACAACTGGGATCTCATCATTTTCAAAATTATTGCACTTCAAAACAAATCTCTAACAAAGTAAAAAGAAAACCCACAAACTGGGAAAAAATTATAGCCAGCTGTCCCTCCAACAAAGGCCTTCTGTTTAAAGCATATAAGGATTTTTTAAAAAATCAGCCCCCCCCCCCCAGATTCAAAGATCTAATCCAAAAATGGGCATCTGAGGTGAATATACACTTCTCAAATGAAGAAATCCACATGGCAGGTAGTATATGAAGAAATGCTGAACATCATTGGTCATTCAAGAAATACACATTATGGTTTTTATTTTGTGGAAGTACTGATTTTTTTATTTTCTAAAATGAAATAAAATTGTCTGGTCTTGGAGTGACACAATATTTTTTGACTAGACTGAATGGATGGATAAATATATAATGCACAGATAGTAAAACTAAAGTAAGTCTTATGTAAATATGTTAATATACCATAAATGTCAAAAATTACTTCCATTCCTTTCCATACACAAATTGCAGTTGAATTAGAAAAATGAATCCTTGCATATAAAGGAGAAAGTTAAGGGTAACCCTTCCATATCTTGGAAATGGGGAAAATGTTTCCCATCTAACTCAAAATCCAAAAGCAATAAGGAAAATTACTTATAAATATGATTGCATATGTTGAAAACAAAACTTTGAAGGTAAAAACTGTGCAATTGAGGCATGGCAGCACACACCTGTAATTCTAGCATTCGGGAAGCCTGAGGCATAAAGATGGGAAGTTATCCTAGCCTAGGCAACGTTAGCAAAGACCCTGTCCCAAAATAAAAAGGGAGGCTGTTAGCCTGTAGATCGATATGAAAGCTTTGGGTTCAGTCCTCAAGACAAAACAAAACTGAACACAGTAAAATGATACATTAGAAAACACATTGCAACTTTTATTATCTCTAATATATAAAGAACTCTGGAAAGTGAAAAGACCAACAGCTATGTAGAAAAGTGGACTAAAGATCTAGAGATACAGTATCATCACATAAATAAACACAAGTTGCCCATGACCTTATGAAAAGATTCTTAACAATAACAGAACTATTCCTTTTTAATTTTCTTTTCATAGATTACTAACTTAAGGTGTCAATAATAGACAATTCCAAAGAATGTAGAACAATTAGGTTTAAAAAATGTATTTAGTACAGGGTCTCACTGTACAGCTTGGACTCATAGTGATCCTCCTGTTTTCAGCCTCCCCAGTGCTGGAATTACAGGTGTGTACCACCATGCCCTCTCAGTGGTGGCTCAGTGTGCCCAGGGGCAGGGACAGTGCAGCTTTTGATGCCAGGGATCAAACCTGGGTCCCTACATTTGTCTAAGCAGGCGCTTAGTTTGCTGAGCTCTCTCAGCCCCCCCAAAAAAACCCAAAAGTTTTTTGTAAAACATTAGTGGTTAAAAAACCACTAATAGGACTGCCCTGATAGCTCAGTGTACTATAAAGCACCTGCTTAGGCAGAGTGCAGTGGCTAGGGTTCAATCTCCAGGGAGCCATGTTGGCCCCACCCATGGGGCTTGCTGAGATGGTGATCGAGACTGGGTGTTGTGGCATGTGGCTGGAATCCCAGCACTTGGGAGGCTGAAAACAGGAGGATCACTACAAGTCTGATCTACATAGTGAGATCCTGTACATCCTGTAGACCCTGCCCTAAATACAGAAAAGAAAAAAAGCACCAATAAACCACTAATAAACATTCCAATAAAATGTTTGAGACAGCACTTTCAAAATAGGGAAAGAAACTTAACTCATAATATGAGAAACTTCAATTAAAATTACATTGAGGGCCAGCCAGATAGCTCAGCGTATTAAAGTGCCAGCATAGGCAGATGCAATGCCAAAACGGGATTTGATCCCAGCCTGCTATGGTGGCTCCACCCTGGGGCACACTGAGACAGTGAATGAGACTGGACATGGTGGGGCCCCTGTAATCCCAGTGTTTGGGAGGCTGAAAAACAGGAAGGATCACCATTAGTCTAGTCTGTATAGTGAGACTCTGAAGACCCTGTACTAAATATATATTTTTTTAAATTACATTGAGATAGTATTTATCACCTGACAAAAATGTAAGTTTGGCCATATTTTCAGTTTATTGGACTGTAGATAAATGGAACTCTCATATATTGTTTATAGAAAGGTAAATTTTAGTAACTTTTACAAAATACGATTTAGTGATATGTCAGAAAACTGCCAAAGGATTTGCCCAATAGCCCAGCATTTCCTATGTGTAGAAAATTATCTCTAAAATACAGTGACAAAAATATTGAAAGGTAACAACTCTATAATAATGTTGAAATATTGAAAAAACACGTCTATTAGTAATGGATTGGGATATATAAATTATAGTACATTCATATAGTATATGTTGAGGCCTACAATGGAGTGCTACGCAAATATGTTTTGTAAAGAATAAAGAATATCTGTAGTGGTCCATTATATAGATTAAACTATTACTTATGTATTTCTTATTCTTGTTTTAATGTGGAAGAATATGCCATTAAATAGAATGATTATCAGTAGAAGAGGAAAAACCACATGGGAGGAGACAGAAATACATCCAGTATACCCTCACTTAGCATTGTAAGCATGCACATATTCTACATAAATTATAAAACAAAGTTAAATTGAAATCAGGGTTATCTTTACAAAGTAAATAAAACCTATGTATGAAGGTGGTGACTGACAGATGTAATATCAGCAGTGTTATCTCGCAGAATGGGATACAACCTAAGACTAAAAAGAACTGGGCCAGAGAGATAGCTCAGCGACCGAAAGCACCTGCTTAGGCAAGTTTGCAGGGACCACGGTTCGATCCCTGGCTGGCACCACATGCCGCGCCAGCCCCACCTTCAGGGTGGGCTGAGCCGACCACAAAGAAAAGAGAACTACCAAAAATCTTACTTTTTTTTTTTTTTGGCTAATTTGGATAATATGAGTATTGTTATTCAGGTACTGTTGTTATTTATATGGCTAGATAGGTGTAGATACAAATGTAGGTGTAGATAAAACAAGTAATCATGTTAATGTTATTAGGAACCAGAATTTTAAATATAAGAAAAAAGAAATATAAAATCAGAAGAATTAATTTAAAAACTAATTATGTGTGTATGTGCATGCGCGCGTGCACACACACACATGCACATGAATAAAGATAGAAATTTAAGGCCCAGAGAAATAGCTCAATAGAATAAGCACTTGCCTGGCAAGCACAGGGTCCTGAGTTCAATCCCTGGTACCGCCAAAAAAAGAAAGAAAGAAATTTATCTCAGAATGCTTAGAAAGACCTTATTGAGATATAGTTTACCTATTTAAAGTACGTATTTCAGTGCTCTTAATATACTTACAGAGTTATGCCACTATTGTCATGGTTACTTTTTGTTGTTTTTGAGATAGGGTTTCACTTTATAGTTGAGACTGCCCATGAACTCACTGTGTAGTTCAGGCTAGCCTGAAATTCCCAGTGATCCCCCTGCCCCAGCCTGCAGAGTGTTGGGGTTACAGGTGTACACTACCATGCTCTGTACTTAGAATGTACTTCTTTAGAATGTACTTAGCACCCCTGCAAAACACCTTTAACCCAGTAAGAGTCACCCTTATTTTCTCTTACCACTTTCTTCCTGTATGTACCCATTAACCTTTATCTCTTTATAGCTTTGCCCACTATGCCCATATTACAGTTTTTATGCATGATGCATGTATTGTTTTTTACTTCTTCCAAGGCCTAGACTAAAAGCATTTGTTGATAGCACATTCCCTTTTATTGTTAGATAATATTCTACTATATGGATATGCTACATTTGATTTATCCATTCATCGGTTGATAAGCACTTGAGGTTTACTTTTGGATTATTTTGAATATTGGTGCTATTCAAAATGTGTAGTTCTGAAATTGTGAAATATATATATTCTGATAAATACATATGTGTATTCTGTTTAGCTAAGGAACTATCACACTGCTTTCTAAAGAAGTTATACCATTTTACATTCCACCGGCCTTGTATAAGGGTTATAGTTTCTCACCAGAAGTTGTCATCATCTGCCTTTCAGTTGTAACTATCCTAGTAGGGGGGAAGTGATACATCACTGCAGTTATAATTGTGTTTGCCTGACAAATGAAATGGGACATCCTTTCATCTGGCTTACATGTGAATAGGATTTTAGGTTGTGTGCAGTTATTGATCTTACAGTTATATGAAATTGATCATATTTAATTGTCGCGCGCTACCTCGCCAGCAAGGATGACACAACAACCAGCTCTTCCATCGGCAGTTTATTCAGGACCCTTGAATAATCTTGATTTTTCTCCCCCTCTCCGCTCTTCCGCTCCTCCACGGGCAAGCCCGCCCCAAGCTATATACCACAAGGCGTCCAACCCTGGAGTGATACGTGGGCGTAGCCGATAGGTCCAGATACGCGGAAGGGAGCCACAGTCTTTGCCTTAGCCATATAAGGAGTTGTTTACTACAGAGAGCACTCACCCAGCGGGGGGCGGGGGGGGGGAGGCGGAAGCCAGCGCCATCTTTCAGGCACAGCTATTTGCAGCTCTCTACATTTAATCGTTATAGTTTTGCACTATAGTTCTATTGTATGTGTGAGAGTCAGGGAAAGGAAGTGGCTACTTATAAAATGGGATTAGAGAAGGGGATAGGTGTAGGAACTTCTGGGAATAACCCAGCATGAGTGATTGTGGCCTACACTGTACTGTGCCAGCATGGAATGGGATGTAGAAAGTATACTAAAAAAGATTTTTAAGGGCCGAGGAGATAGGTCAGGCGAATAAACACTTCCCTGGAAAGCGCAAGGGCCTGACTTTGATCCCTGGTTCTGCAAAAAAAAAAAGATTTTTTAAGAGAAGCAGCCCAACTAGCAGTGGACAACATAGGAATACAGAGCAGAAAGTGTGCAAGACAGCCTCACATCATGATAGTGAAAGAACTTTCATCTGAAAAGGCATCTGTACCTTTGGAAAATAATTTGATCTTCAGCACATCATTCAGCATGTTGACTCCAATTGCTATATTTAGAAAAAGAACAGTTAAATAGAACAATAAAGTAAAAATAGAATGTATTTCAGAGTCAGTCTTAAAGTGTCGTCACAGTCATCTTATGTTAAACTTTGGGGATTTCAGGTTTCTAACATGTAGAGATAGTTTTGTTTAAAGAGTTGGGAGAATTATTTGAGATACGTAGTGTGCCTGCTGCGTAGCCAGTGTTGAATCAGTTTCCTTTTTCAATTGTACTGCTCTGACTCTGAAGTTGCCTAAAATTTTTGTTAAGAGATTTTTAATGGCAGTAGAAACACACATTTGAGACTCATTAATAAATTAGGTAATTAAAGTCATAGGCTAGTGAATGAATGTCAGTTAAATCTGTCTGCTTGTGCAGTTTCTGCATTTTTACAGTTAAATGTAGTTGAGGAAAAAAATCTAAAACCCTGCTGACTTACCTCATTTCAAATTCATGACTGTGGACCTCAAGTAGATCTTTAATACTGCCAAGCAATCATACTGTTCCTAGCTTATTCTTTCCCTCTCTCCACATGATTATTTTATACTTTGTTCACTCTGAAAATTCCCTATCGTTCTTACTTCCTTTTTGAATGGATGTACACACAGACCCAGACAAGAAACACCATTCTCTTATCTGTCACCATATCCAAAGCACTTCAGTGATGTACACATATCTTGGTGACTGGTTTAGAACTGTATGTGTATGTGTATTTCTTCTCTGACCTCAATGCATTATCTATTCCACATATGTGACTTTTAAAATATTTAGTAACAGAAACATTTATTATCATAAAGCACAATATTATGTAATTCCATTTATAAGAAGCATTGTATAATTCAGTTTATAAGAAATATACCAAATAAGCAAATCTGTAATGACAGAAAGTAGATTAGCAGTTGCCTGGGGGTGGTGATGGGAGAAGCAGCTAAGCAGTGTATGGCTTCTTTTAGCATTGAAGAAAAATGTTGTTATCAATTGTGCTTGCACAACTTTATGAATATACTAAAAGTTATTAAATTGCATACTTCAAACAGATGGACTCTTTAGTATGTACGTTATATCTCAATACAGCTGTTTTTTGAAAAGAAACATGCAGTGCACTAATAGGAGCTTCACATAAATTTTTCCTCCATATTCAATCCTCATTGCAGACCTTTTTTGCTCAAATATAATGTTTATTCCACAAATCTGTACTTTTGCTCAGAAAAGCATCTCTTACCTATGTGGTAAAATACAAACAATTTAGGGTGAAAGGAGTAGAATTCATCTCTCTACAGCCTGCTAGACCTAAGCAGAGTTTATTGCAAAAGTGTCCTTACTGCCCAGGAGTGAGGCTTCTAATGTATTCTTTCCTTGTTAACCTTTCTGTGATTTGGACTGGGTATTTCCGTAGCTCCAGAAACAGGTATATCTCTGCAGTGTTAGGGTCTCTGACTGGTACACAGAAGACTGAGACCTGGCTGTTTTACCACCCCTATTCTTATCTCAAGGGAGGATGATGAAAGAAATCTCCAAATCTCTTTATAGATCACTCAACACAGTCTGGATGAAAACAGAAGCAGCAACTTAGACCAAATAGAGGAATAAGTGTGAGAATATTTAACGGTAGTGGGTGGAAGCATTGGCACAGAATGGTTAGATTTCCAACTTTGGAGTCAGATTTGTATAGAACTGATACTTAACTTGTATTATTCTTATTTAAAATGACTGAATAATGACCCTGTATTTGTGATGTGCCTAGCAAGATGGAAATAAATGCAAGTGAATACCTCTGTATATGTTAGTAATTAAAACTATTGCATGTTTCATTTTTATTATGAAATAGCATATATATATTTATTTTTGTTCTTAGATTTTTCTCATGTTCATCTTCAATGAATGATGTAATAACAAAATCATTAATAAACCTTGGTTTTATTGTTTTAACATTTGTAATCTATAAATAGCTTTAAAGGTTTTAGGTTTAAAAATTCATCCCAAATAGCAGTGGGCAAAGACTCATACTTAAAAACTTTAGCTTGCAAATATGTCTTTTCCCCCAAAATCTAAACATCTAAAAATAGATTTTTAGAATAAGTGTTTCTTCATGAACAAAAATAGCATCACAACCACAGCACTGTAACAAACCATAATTAAATCATACTTGATGTCCCTGCCATTAACCTGACATGTATATAATCTGAATTAGGACATGTGTCTAATACACAGTTGCACATTACGCAAGTGTGTGTTGTATGTCCTGGGAGAATTGGTATGGAAGAGAAATATGCTTATAACACATTTCTAAAATGTACCTTAAAGTTTCCATAATTTAGTTCTCTTGGTCTTCATTGCATTTTGGGATTCTTCCCAGGACAGTTTATTAGTACTTGGATTTTGGTTTCAGTCTTTTTCCTTTCTCCTTTTTACTGTTAACTTGTTTTAGTGAATACTTAAGACTGAGGAAGTTAAGAAAACCGATAGTTCCAGAAACTGTATTCTATATTTAACCACAGACTGGGTGTGATTCAGACAACTGCACTATAAGCTTGAGTAGTGCTTTGCTGGTCATCAAAACTCTGACCTACAGGGACAGGGTTCCTTTTCCTAGGCATCTGACTCTAAAAATGTACTGAATTGTGATGATATAATATATGCTGTGTATTTCCAAATATATAACTGGAAAAGAAGCAAAGGAGATTGATCAGTTCAAGCTTGAACTGACTCTAGAAGATAGGTATCTTCTTGTATCCTAAGCAGTTTCCAAATAATGTTAATGTCATCCTGCTTTCTAGGTGTTGCTTTCTGTTACTACTTTTTTTTTAAATGTATTTAGTACAGGATCTATAAGGTCTCATTACACAGATAAAAATCATAATGATCCTCCTGTTTTCAGCCTCAGAAGTGCTGGTGTTACAGGCACACGCCACTAGGCCCAGTTTCAATGGGCATCTCAGCACGCCCCAGGGGTGGGGCCAACACAGCATGGGGATGGGGGGATTGAACCCCCTAAGCAGGCCCTTTAATCTTCTGAACTATCTGCCAGCCCTTATTACCTTTAATTACACTTGTGACATTTAGAAAAAAAGTTACCTGTGAAGTCCTCTGCACTTCTGCCCTCACTTCTTTAAGCTGTATGTGTGTGTGTGTGTCCCTTGTCACCAGTATTGCCAGGAATAAGAAAAAGACACCAAAGATTATTTGAAGCAGTTCATTGTCTATCCCAAGCTCTTAAAACTATATTCATACAAACTAACAAATAGAATTTTTATAGAGCCAATTCCATTGCACTGACCTCTTATTTTCTTAATTTTTACTTGATAAATATTTTTTCACTGTCTACTGTGTGCCAAGATTTATGCTGAGATGGAAAAATGAATAAGGTCCAAGTCCTCTTCTGTGTTTCTTTTTCATCACTTATTTTTTTCAAGTCCCCATAATCTTTCATTTCCTTCCCTAACCCTTTTATTTTTTTATCTTCTTTGCCTTCTGTGCTTTAGTTTGCCTGAAAAAACATCTGTGCATTTCTTCTTCTTTTTTTTTTGGTGGAACTGGAAGTTGAACTCAGGCCCTTGTGTTTGCTAGGGAAGCCATCTCCTGATGGCTACTGAGCCATCTTCCTGGCCCTTAAAAGTTCAGAAGGATTTTATTTATTTATTTATTTATTTATTTATTTATTTATTTATTTATTTATTTATGGCTCACTCAGTAAGGAATGGCCTCCTTAGTTAGCTGTAGATAGCATGTCAGTCTCCTAATCTGAAGGATATCTTTAGGGCAGGTCTGGTAAGGCATGAGGAACTGGGCACCTATCCTGAACCTGACTGCTTTGCTTAAGCAGGCACTTAAACAATTGAGCTAAAGGGCAGGCCCCCTCTTCTTGCTTCATGATTAATCATATGTAAAATATATTGTCTTGTTGAATTTTTTTTCCCTAGTTTATTTGCAGTATTGGGGATTGAACCTAGTGCCTCTTACATCCGAGGCACTGTACCATTGTGCTGCAACCCCAGCCCTTTTTATTTTGAGATAGGGTCTTGCTGAGTTCCTGAGGATAGCTTTGAGCATTCAGTCCTGTTGCCTCAGCCTCTCAAGAGTGTTGGGATTATAGGTGTACACTACTGTATCTAGTCATGGTGTTTATTTTTCTTTAATAAAATACTCCTATCTCTTTTTGAAAATCCAAATTGGTCAATGTATATTTTTTTCAAGCAGTTAGTAAATGTTATATAATTCTGATGGTCTTCAAGTTCCTAAAACTGCATCACTGTGATTCTAAATAATTTCTTGTTTTGTGTGGAGTCTTTGTTCCCTCTGATGCTCTGTGGCTTTGGATAGAAAAATATTTCCCACTCTAGAATTAAATCTTTAAAAAATAATTGATGCTTAGCATAACAACATGAACAGATTCACATGATAACAAAGCTCTATTGGAAGATCAGTTTTCCTGGATGGAGTTTTTATGCTTAGTAACATAATCTCAGAGTCTTGCCTAAGCAATCAGCTTTTAGTATGGTCACATAGTTTCTGTGTTTATATATTAATGAAATACCTGGAGAATTTTGAATGCTGAAATACAAAGAAGCCATTGTTTACCTATCATGTTATTAGTCTAGGTACCTGAATTTACTTCATCCTTGCAAAATAATAAAACTGAAAACTCAGTTTTTTAATTTAAAAAAAAAATCTTCTGTTTATTTGGTACAGGGTCAGGGTCTCACTACACAGCTTAGGCTCATAGTAATCCTCCTGTCTCAGCTTCCCCAGTGCTGAGATTATGGGCATGTATCACCATGTCCAATTCTAGTGTACCCCGGGTTCCAGGGCTACCACAGCATGAGGCACTAAAGATTGAACCTGGGTCCTTATGCTTGCCAGACAGGTCCTTAGAGCTGTCTTCCCAACCTGAAAACTCATATTTTTAAAAGAATTTTTTTTTCAGATTATCTCTGAAATTTCCTTTAGTGCTTTACATTTGTAAAGAAACTTACATTTTATTTTTATTGTGGGACTTCTGAGTTGAATGAAATTTGCTGAAGAAAAGTCTGACCAAGATACTATTGTGTTTGGATAGGAAATTCAATGATTTTTTTCAGCTTTACATTTAAGTAAGGTAAATTTTAACAGACATATTTAACAGGTGGCTAAATCAGGAACAATAAATTTATTAAGTAGAATCTCATGGTAAAATGACAGCTGAGGCTTATGTAAACTTAAGGAAAACTATAAATGAAACGCTTGGCAAAAGTATCCAAGAGGAGCTACAGAGGATTTGGGATGGTACAGACCCAACTATAAGCTTTCATAAAGGTTGTGCCTTCAAGTAACTTCAGATGTGTAAGCTGCTACAAATACAAAAAAGTCTTAAAAAAAAAAAAAAATTCAGGAAAAATTAGTAAAGAATGCATTCCAGGCTAATTTTTGCCATTATAAAAGGGTAATTGAATAGCATCACCATTCTTCATTATGGCACAGGTTTTAAAACTTAAGTGGAGTTTTACCAGCAGCATCAAATGTTTCAGCTTTAAAAAAGTAGGGTACAAGTTACATGTTTAGTTCTAGAAAATTTGTGCAATATGTTCGTAACGATGGGTGTGTTTGCCACAAGTTGCATCATTTACCTTTAAATACTATTAATGTGTCATGCATGCAGATGGAAGGGATGGAACTGCACACTCACGTAGGGGCTCTAACTAGTATTTGGCAGAGTTGCCTTTTTTTTTTTTATAGAGTTGCCTTCTTTTTTTTTTTTTTTTTTTTAATAGAGTTGCCTTCTTTCTACCAGTTCAAAAGTTCAATCTGTTTTCATATAGAATATATAAATAATAAAAATTTTCAGTCTGTTAAACAGACTTACTCTGATTCAGCCTCTTCAGATATTTATTTTATTTTATTGAAGAACAAATAGCAATGAGACAGTTCCAAATCAAATTAGTAGGACAGATTCAACAATTAATACATTGCACATTGTTTTCGTAGTGGCTTTTTGTTGTACAAGGTGCATACATGATACTCTATCTACAAACACTATTAGAGCAGATGCCTTTAATCAATGAATTAAGAGAATGTAGCTGTATACCTATCTTTTTTTTAAAGCTGAATTCTACTACAGTTTCAATAATTAATACTTTTTACATTGTTATCTTCCTAGTGGTTATCCATAGTACAAGAAACAGCCAGGATATCCTGTCCAAACACTATTAGTGCAAATCTTTCTTCTCATAGAATTATGCAAAAGTACTACATATTTATCCTAACTGTATTATTAATACAAACACAGAATGGTTCTTCCTTTGTATCCCTTTGTTTTTTGTTTGTTTCATTCTGTCAAAGATGGGTATTCTATTGTCATTCAATTATTATAGTTGCTTGAATTCACCAGAACAATCCAGCACAGTCCATCAGTCCACAATAATAGTGGGTTATCCAAAGAAGTTGTTGACTAGAGCCATTTACAGCTTGACTTATTATTACGTCTATATTTTATATACCTTGTTTTTATACTTTTCTGCTGGATGGTTAAGACCAAAATAAAGCAAGACCTATATAACAAAAAATGTAACTTTTGTATCTGATGAGGTCAGTCAAGTCCCCTCAGGGTTTATCTTGTAACCCTGTACCTCACTCTGTAGATCCTTTGTCAGTGTCAGCCATGTGGATGAGTCATGGCCATTGCTTGACCAGTTTACTCTCTGTGAAAGCCTGAGGGAAAGTTTTCTCTCCATGTTACTCTCCTTAGGCACACTCTACATCATCGATCACATTCCTCTGTGGCCCCATAATCTCCTTGATCAGGAAATTTGGGACACAACTGAGTTACATGATGTTACAGTATAGGTTCTCCTATGTTTTGAGTCTTCACTGACCTTGAAAAGCTAGGGCCAAAATGTTGGCTGACCTTATAGCCCTTCCATTTCTCCAATTTTTGATCTGCAAACTTAGGTTGTTAACCTTCTCTTCTCAGAAGAGAAGCTGATTATTACCCTGCGACATATACAATTCAGTTTACCCTAACAATCTCACTAAATTGTTTTTAGTTGTTATTATATCTTTCTTTTTTTTTTGTTATATCTTTCCATTTGTATTTCTTCTTTTGATTTCTTATATTAGGGAAACTATGATATTTGCACATGTATGTCTGGTTTATTTCACCTAGGAGTATATGTTCAAGTGGCATCCACTTTAATATAAATGCTTCAAGTTTATCTTTTTTTTGAGGAACCGGGGATTGAACTCAGACCCTTGCACTTACCAGGGAAGCGTTTATTCCACTGAGCCAACTCCCCAGCCCAAGTTTATCATTCTTTATAGCTGAGTAATACTCCATTGTATAGAAATACCACATCTTTTTCAACCATTCCTCATGTGATGGGCATCTTGGTTGTTTCTAAGATTTTGCTATCACAGATTGTGCTGCTATAAACATTGGTACACATAGATCACTACGATATAATGTTTTCAGTTTCTCAGAAAATTCCCAGGAGGTAGATAACTGGCTGGAATGGGATTTCCAGTCCTAGTTTTGTGAGGAGTCTCTACAATGGTTGCACCAGTCCACATTCCCACCAGCAGCGGACAAGTAGTCCCTTTTCCCCAGATCCTCTCCAACATTTGTTGTTGATTGATTTCTTTATGATAGCCATTCTTTCTGGAGTGAGATGGTATCTCAGTGTTGTTTTAACTTGAATTTCATGGATGGCTAGCAATGTGGAGCATTTTTTAATATATTTACTCGCTTCTTTAATTTCATCCTCTGAGAAGTCTGTATTCATCTCAAATGCCCATTTCTGAATTGGGTCTTTAAATTTGAGGGCCCTAATGTATCTTAGTTCTTTATAAATTCTAGAGAGCAGACCTTTGTCTTATTAGTTAAGATTTTTTTTCAAAGTTTGTGGGTATCTTTTCACTTTGTTGACAATTTCTTTTGACGTTCAAAAACTTCTCAATAAGAGTTGGTTCCAGTTGTTAATTCTTTCAAGTGTTTCCCATGTGAATACATGTTTGTTCATGAACTCTTTGCCTACTCCTATGTCTTCAAGAGTTCCTCCTACTTTCTCTTCCAGGGGATTGAGAGTTTCTGTTTTAATGTTTAGATCTTTAATCCATTTAGACTTTAACTTAGTGCATGGTGATAGACCTGGCTCAAGTTTTAGTTTTTGGCATGTAGAAAGCCAGTTTTTCACCCACCATTGGTTGACGAGGCTATCTTTCTTCCAGTAAGTATGTTTGGCTCCTTTGTCGAAGATCAGGTGGCTGAGTGTTTGTAGAGGCCTCTGCATCTTCTAATCTATTCCATTGATCCTCAGGTCTGTTTCGTAGCCAATACCATGTTGCTTTTATCACAGTGGCTTTGTAGTATAATTTCAAGTCAGAAATTGTGATACTTCCTGCCTTGACTTTCTTGGCCAGGATTGCCTTTGCTATTCTAGGTCTTTTTTGGTTCCACATAAATTTTAGGAATGATTTCTCTTGGTCTGGGAGGTATGTTAGTGGCAGTTTGATAGGGATTGTGTTAAATCTGTATAATTTTGGGAGTATGGCTATCTTCACGATGTTGGTTTTTCCTATCCAGGAGCAGGGAATACCTTTCCATTTTCTGAAATCCTCTATGATCTCTTTTTTCAGAGTACTGTAATTTTCCATGAAAAGGTCTCTAACTTCTTTAGTTAGATGAATTCCAAAGTATTTCATTTTGTATGGTGCTATTGTAAAAGGTGTTGTTTCTATAGTTTCCCACTCAGTGAGTTTGTTACCTGTGTAGAGGTATTGTTGACTTTTGGGTATTGACCTTGTATCTTGTTATGTCACAGAATTTGTATATCAATTCTAGTAGCCTCTTGGTAGAGTTTTTTGGGTCTTCCAAGTAAAGTACCTTGTCATCTGCAAATAGTGATAATTTAACTTCTTCATCTATTCTTATTCCTTTTATTTCTCCCTCTTGTCTTATGGCTGCAGCTAATGATTCCAAAACTATATTGAACAGGAGGGGTGATAGAGGACATCCTTGTCTTGTACCTGATCTAAGAGTAAAAGATTTCAGTATTTCCCCGTTTAGAATTATATTAGCTGTTGGGTTGTCATAGATGGCTTTTATCAAATTGAAGTAGAGGCCTTCTATTCCAAATTTGTGAATGATTTTGAACATGAATGAGTGTTGGACTTTGTCAAAAGCCTTCTCTGCAACAATTGAGATGATACGTGGTTTTTAGATTTTAGTCTATTAGTATAATATATATAGATTTTCAAATATTGAACTATCCTTGCATCCCTGGGATGAATCCTACCTGGTTATGGTGTATGATCTTCTTGATGATTTACTCTATTCTATTTGCTAGGATTTTATTGAGGATTTGTGCATCTATTTTCATGAGGCAGATTGGCCTGTTGTTCTCTTCTTTAGTTGTGTCTTTCCCTGGTTTTGAAATTAGTATAATACTTGCCTCCAGAAATGATTTGGGAGGACTGCTTCCTTTTCAATTTCATTGAAGAGTTTGAGGAGTGTAGGGATTATATCTTCTATAAATTTCTTGTAGAATTCAGCTGTGACTCCATCAGGACCTGGACTTTTCTTTGTCGGCAGGCTTTTTATTACATTTTCATATCTTGTTGGCTGTTATTGGCTTAAGGAGAGTTGTTTTATCTTCTTGACTCAGTTTTGGTAATTTATACCTTTTGAGGAATCTCTCCCTTTCTTCTGTGTCTTCTGTTCTGTGAGTGTAAAGATTCTCAAAGTAGCTGTTGATAATCTTCTGAATTTCCACTGAGTCTGTGGTGATTTCATCCTTTTCATTTCTTATGGCTTGTATTTGAATTTTTCTTTCCTCTTCTTGATGAGGTTTTCTAGTTGCTTATCAATTTTGTTTAGTCTTTCAAAGAGCGAGCTTTTTAATTCATAGATTCTTTGAATTGTTTTGTCTCAACTGAGTTAATTTCTGCTCTAATCTTTATGATTTCTTCCCATCTTTGGACTCTGGGTTTGGTTTGCTCTTCCTCTTCTAGATGTTGGAGGTGCAACATTAGGGTGTTTATTTGTTCCCATTCTGTTTTCCTAATGTGTGAGTTTATAGCTATGATTTTCCCTCTGAGAACTGCTTTCATTGCATCCCATAAATTCCGATAAGTTGTGGTTGAATTTTCATTTAATTGTAGATATTGTTGAATTTCTTGTGTAATTTCATATGTGACCCATTGATTGCTGAGTAGAGTATTGTTTAATTTCCATGTATTTAGCAGGTTTTTCTGGCTTCTTTTGTAGTGTATTTCCAGTTTCATTGTACTGTCGTCAGATAATATGCATGGGCTCATTTCTGTTTTCTTGCATATACTTAAGCATGACCTATGGACTAGTATGTGATCTGTTTTAGAAAATGACCCATGTGCAGCTGAGAGAAATTTGTATTCAGCTGTGGTTGGGTGGAACACTGTGTATATGTTCACCAGGTCCATTTATTCCAAGCTCTGGTTCAGTTCTGCTACTTCTTTGCTAATTTTTTGTCTTATTAACCTATGTTTTTGAGATACAGGGGTGTTAAGGTCTATTAAGATTATGGTCCTTGGATATTAGATTTTTCATGTCCATTAAGATTTGTCTTATATAGTTGGGTGCTCCTGTGTTTGGTGCATAGATATTTATGAGTGTTATTTCTTCCTCTTGAATTTTTTCACTAACCAATATATACTGGCCTTCTTTATTTTGTTTGATCCTTCTTGCTTTGAAGTTAAGACTGAGAACAGAATTGCTATTCCTGCTTTTTTCTGAGGTGCTTGGGCATGTAGCATTGTTTTCCATCCTTTCTTTTTTTTTTTTGACAGGGTCTCACTATGCAGCCCACATTCATAGCGATCCTCCTGCTTCCTGCCTCCCTAGGTGTTTTCTATCCTTTGACTTTAAGCCTATGAATGTCTTTATGAGTTAAGTGTGTTTCTTGTATATAGCATATTGTTGGGTTTTGTTTCCTAATCCACTGTGCCAGTCTATTTCTCTTAATTGGTGAATTGAGTCCATTTACATTGATGGTTATAATTGAAATGTGTTGACTTATGATTGTCATGATATTTACCTGCTGTTGTCGACTCCTTTTTGTCCTGTGTTCAATTGTTTGCCCTGTTTAGTGGGTTTCTTCCATTCTCATTCATGGAGTTCTGGTCATTGTGGACCCTTTCTATAACATCTTTCAGTAGTAGCCTTTGTAGGGATGGCTTTGTCATCATGAAATTTTTTAGTTGTTTGTTGTCATGGAAGTATTTCACTTCATCAAACTTGAAAGAGAGTTTGGCAGGGTATAGTATGGGCTGGAATTTGTAGAACTCTGCTCCATGCTCTTCTTGCCTTCATGGTTTGTGTAGAGAAGTCAGCTGTAATTCTGATGGGTTTTCCTTTGAATGTGATCTGCTTCTTTTCTCTAGCAGCTTTCAGTGTATTATTCTCATGTTGGATTTCTGGGATCTTGACTATTATATGTCCTGATGTGTTTTTAGTTGAGTTTAAGTTATTTGGCATTTTGTATGCTTCGATTATCTGAATGTTAGATTGTTTCCTCATATTTAGGAAGTTTTCTGCTGTTTCTTCTGCCCATATTCTTTTTATATCATTTGTATTGACTCCTTTCTCATTGATGCCTATGGCATCATCTTACAGGTGATAGATTATATTTTCCTGCATCGTCATAGATCTTTTCTCACCTTTTCTCTGGCTGCACCAGCCTGTTTAAAATCTGAGACTGTCTTTGCTTTCACTCAAGCGGTTTTGTAGACTTGTGATTGAGATTTTAAGTTCTTCTGTATCTGTTTGACTCAGTTTCATGTGATGTATTTCTTTCCTGTATTGCTCATTCAAGGAATCTGTCATATTTCTAATCTCCTACATATATATATATATATATATTGATATATATATATATATTGATATATATATATATATTGATATATATATATATTATATATATATATATATATATATATATATATATCAATGTCTCCTTTAGAGGTAGCTAATTCTTTTACTGCAGAGTTTTTTCCAAATTGGGGTCTCCTCCATATATTTCCATAATTGATTCTCTACTTCAGATGCTATGATTTCAAAGATTTATTTTATTTCAGGAATTATTTCTGCTCTGAGTTCCTCTTTACCTTTTTGCTGTTGTTTCTTTGCTTGCAACGCTGTTAATTCATATGTTTCAGCTGGAACAGTGTTCTCTGCACTTGTTCTGGGTGGGCATTGGGTTTCCCCCATATGTTTCTGGATTTGATTCATTACTTCAGATGCCATGTATTCACAAATTTCTTTTTTTATTTCAGGTGTTAATTCTGGTCTGAGTCCCTCTAGACCTTTCTGGTGTTGTTTCTTTGCTTCCGCCTCTATTAATTCATTCATTTCAGCTGAGCTAGTGTCCTCTGCACTTATTATTGGTGGGCTCAAGGCCTGAGATTGCAGTTTGCTTCTTATCTGTGTCATTTTGCATAGCACTGACCTCTGACCTTTGATGTAGTGCTTTGGTGCATTTACAACCTTAGCGCACAATGAGATTCAGGTGCCAGTGTATTAAGTTTGAGATTATCCAGTTATGTCTGGCCTGGATCTAACTGTTGTGTTCAGTTTCTTTTTGCTACAGCCCTTCTGGCACTGCTGTTAGCCTGTTGTTCCCCTCTGTTGTGTCCCTGGCCCAGGGAGCACTGGGGAGCGCAGAAGCTCCCACACACACTGGGCTGTGCTGGGCTTGATCAGGGGCCAGTAGACTCACAATACTTCTCACTCACTTGGCATGCTTGGGGGTAGGGACTCCGAGGAATTGCAGGGTGGGACGGGCAGGAGTGGATAGCTGAGAGAGTCTCAGAAATTCTCGCTGGCTCAGAGGTCTTGGGGGCTGGGGCTCCGGATGGCAGTCGCAGTCAGAGGTGCACCAGGAAGCAGATAGTTCTCCCACACACTCATCAGGCTGGGCTTGGATGGGTCAGGGGTCTTCAGATACTCTTGTGCAGCAGCAGCTCTGTGTGTAAATACTATGTATGCACTGAGGATACACACTCATACACAAAAAACAATGTGTACAGGATATAGCCTCATACCGATCACATGTCTGTTTGTTACTGTGTTTGTTAAGAACCCTTTATCTCTTAGTGTTATAAACTCCACTTAAAACATTATAGTCTCAGCCGGGCATGGTGGCGCATGCCTGTAATCCCAGCACTCGGGAGGCTGAGGCAGGAGGATTGTTGTGAGTTCAAGACCAGCCTGAGCTACAAAGTGAGCTTAAGGCCAGACTGAACTGCATAGTGAGACCCTGTCTCAAAAAGACAAAAAAAAAAAAAAAATTATAGTCTCATTCTTGTCAAAAAAATAAATGAAATATTAAACAAAAAAGAAACTTATTTTTAATAAAGCCAAAAGCCATGCATATTCAAAGACAGAGCTAGTAAAACAAATTGCCTTACATATTGTATATAGTTTATACATTTTTGTGCTACTTCTTGTCATTTTGTTTCTGATGACACAATTATTAAGAGCAGACTTTAGAGTTAGAACAAGTGGGGCTTTATACTTGGCTCTCTTACCAGCAAAATATCCCTAAAGAAGCTGCTTGCTGTAAAATGACCATATTAATCATTATTTACTCTGGGAGGAATGTGATTTAATGACAGTGAAGTGCTTAGTGCAGTACATGACACATGTACATATGGTTAATAGATATAATCCTATTACTGAATGCCCAGTATGAAAATATTAAAATAGTAACAACCATCAGAAGGACTTCTGTACTTCTTAAGAGTTTTTTTTTTTTTTTTTTTTTTTTCCGTATTCCTAAACCTCAGCCAGTCTCCCTTGCATTTCTTTACTTTAAAGAAAGTCATTCAAGCCAGACATGGCGAAGCACAATTGCAGCTACAAGGGACGTTTAGGCAGGCTGAGCTTGAGGCCAGCCTGACTAACATAATGAGACCCCCATCTCAACAACAACAAAAATGTCACTCATTTTTCATGTGCCAAACACTGTATAATAGTTCTAGACCTAGTGGTCTCAATCCAAGAGAAGGAGGCTCAGAGTTCCCCAAAACAGATGAACAGGGGGAAGAGGAAGTTAAAGGAACTATAATGTGTTATGTTTGTGTACCACTCCACCATGATGGATATGATCATTATGTCCTGTACACATGTACTAATCAAAATTTAAAAAAAAAGAATGACATGGGTCCTACCTGTATTTAGGACACAGAAAAATAGCATGGTGAAAGGAATGGTTGTGTTATATTTGAGCTGGTTCCTGTAGAACAGAATGGTTCTGATAGGTTGAGAGGAGGAAGAAGAAGGGTGTGGTTGGTGGTGGGAGCAGTATTATAAAGGCACTGGGGCTTGAAGAGTACAGTACTGGGAGTAAGTGCTCAGTCAAGCAGAAACAGGTTGAGAGAGTAAACTGCACCCAAGGCAAAGAAGAACCTACAGTTACCACAGTTGTAGTGTATGTTTTTCCTCAAAGCATTTTCATTTGTATTTATGCTTCAGTATATTGTAATAATTGAAACTCTCAAGTCCTTAATCTGGTTTCTAAGTTTATTTATGCCACTTTACTCTGATAATGGGCATTCTATGCCAATGACTCATTGTTGAGGTGGATGTGAACTTTTTAAAAACATGTTGAGAATTAAAAACTTGAAAGAGAGTTGAAAGTCTTTCTAGCTCTTGCTTTTTAAAAATAAGAACCTAAGTAAGATTCTCTTTGGGGAAGGGAGCATATATACATATATAGAGATGGAACCCAGGGCCTTGCTCATAGTAGGCATGAACCATACCACTGAGCTACATTCTTAACCTCTTTTTTGAGAGTGGGTCTAAGTCACTAGGCTGGCCTCAAACTTGCAATCCTTCTGCCTCAGCCTCCCAAGAAATTGAGATTATGGGCATGTTCTACCCTACCCAGTCTGAGATTCCCTTTTCTACACATTTAAGGAAACATCTTGAAATTCTAGACATCTGTCTAATTTTTAAAAAAGTATCTGATTTTTTTCTCCTGACTTGTAAATGTTCATTGTTATAAAAATTACATAATTTAGTTTTTCTATTGGCTTCCTTTATAGCAGTGTACTGCTGGTATGAAAATGCAGGCAGTATCTTTGCCAGAATTTCACATCTGCTAAGAAGATTTTAACCTGGTATTTAAGTGGTATATTTTATGTACTCCTAGGTAGGAGTTGGTTATGCCCAGTTCACATCTAGGTTAGAATAGTGTTGTGCTTGAAGTCTGATAGTACTGTATGTTACCAGATGTTGCTTGAGTGTGACTGAACTGACTATTTAAGAAGACTACAAAAAATTAATGAAATTGGAAAATGGCATCCCATTATTTCCCCTTCTGGACATAGGAGATCCTAGGAGTCTGGGAAATACTGTGCTGATAGAGTAGGGCAGTGCGTTATCTTCCAATTGTGTTAAAGTTATCAAACCTGCACTTTCAAATGCTTTATTGTTGTTTTCCTTTATCCAAATTATTGTACTGTTTTTCTTCCATAAAACTATTTTGTGGGAACAGAGTTAAGCCCTTTAAAATGTCATGTTTGCTGGGCATTGTGGCCCAAGCCTGTAATCCAAGCATTCAGAAGGCTGAGAAAGGAGGATCACTTTCTCTGTATATATGCTCCCTTCCCCAAAGAGAATCTTACTTAGGTTCTTATTTTTAAAAAGCAAGAGCTAGAAAGACTTTCAACTCTCTTTCAAGTTTTTAATTCTCAACATGTTTTAAAAAGTTCACATCCACCACAAGGCTAGGGCCAGCCTTGTGTACATAGCAACTTTTAGGCTGGCTTGGACTGCATAGCAAAACCTTGTCTGAAACAAAACAAAAATTTAATATTTATCCTAGTCTACAGTGAATGAGGGCTAAAGTATATGCACTCTGCCTGGTTGTTTTGCCATCACTGCAACCCCTCGCCTACTGGTCTTTCTTTTCTTATCTTGTGATTCACTGTTGTTGTAAGATACAAAATACTGGCAGAATACATTGTAAGTTTGGGAATTAATAGATACAGGAAGTTGAATTTTTAAGAGAGCTCATCTTTCATATCCTTGTGGAATGATTCGAGTGGAACATAATGATCCACACCTCCTGTATCTCTGCAAATAGAAGGAAGTTCTTAACATTTATATGAGACAGCAGGAGCCTGGACATGATCTCATTTCAGTCCATTAGACTATTTGAGGAAAAAACAAGAAAACTTTCCCATTTATTGGCAGGTAAAGTTATCCCAATCCATAAAAAGATGAACTGTCCTTAAATGCATTTTAAAATTGGCAAATTATACTTCCTGGTTCCTTTTTAGTCAAGCAGAAATAGCTGAAAGAGAAATCATCATGATATTTTTGAGGCAGAGTTAAAGTTTTCTCTTCTCATATGGGTGCTGTGCCAGCTGCATTTTGCATACATAGTACGCTCTTATTCTCTGGGTTAAGCAACTCAGAAGACCAAATGGTCCTCGCGCCGTTCTGTGACCACAGTCTGAAAAGAAAGGAAATATGGTTGGGTATTTTTGGTTTACACTTGGGTGTCTCACCAAAGCCTCATGGACCCTTAGTGAAGGCTCTGAAGGGTGATTGAATCGTGGGGTGCTGTAGCTTACTGATGTTAGGAGGAATGGCCTGGTCAGAAGAGGTGATCACTGGGGGCGTGTAGTGCAGGTGTTGATCTCCCTCCTGGGCTTTCCTCTCTCTGCTTCCCTACCACTATGGCGTGAACAGCATCTCTGCCTTGTTGTTCTGCCACATCATTCTGCTTTGGAGCCAGTGAACTATGAGTTGAAGACCTGAGCCAAATAAACCTCTCCTTCCCTAATTTTCAGGTGCCTGATATTATCCCAGGGACAAAGAAAGTAAGACATTAGGTGAATATTGGTGTTGTAATGAGTCACCAGTGAGGTATACTCATTCTTCTCAGAAACTGAAAATAAACAAGTTACAAATATAGATAGGGAGATAAATCTAATAAACTAACTGAATAATCTTTAGAAAAACACTAGTGAAATAGCTCAGCATATTAAAGTGCTGCAAGCAGGCACAAGGGCCCAAAGTTCAATCCCTGGACCTGCCATGCTGGCCCCACCCCTGGGGCACACTGACCCAATAATTGAGACTAGGTGTGGTGGCGCACACCTGTGAACAGGCAGATCATTTCGAGTCCAATCTCTAGCAGTGAAACCATGAAAACCCTATAGACCCTTCCCTAAAATACAAAAAAAAAAAAAAAAAAAAAATTAAAAAAAAAACACTAGTCACCCTTTTTAAAACTCAAACTCCTTTGTATCTGTCATCTTGATAGACTCTAGGGGACGTAGTAATTAATAAAATAAAATGTGGCCCTGGCTATGATAATAGTGCAATAAGAAGTTGTTATTACATAAAATGTTCACAAAATGTATGTTTTACATATATATTTAGTTTTTGAGGATTCCAACTGGCAGGATATTAACTTGTGAATCAACAGCCTACTCTGTTGCCTTGTAGTTGAAGCTTGAGTGGACTATGATGTTTTAGTGGTGCAAAATATCTAAAAATGGTCTTTAGGCTATACTTCAAAAACCTGTGTGCCACAGAAATACTGATTGTAGCAGTGTCTTATCCAGATAATTGTTTTATTCATTCTTTTTCTAGGAGCAGCATTGACCCAAAAGGCCAGATTAAGCTGTATTTCTAATCATCTTGAGACTATAATTATAAGCATCTTACTGAGAATGAAAACCTTGGTTTATCATCCAAATGCCCCTTTGTTTAGTAGTGTCACTTTGAATAAGTTTATTTCACTTTACACAATTAGTAAATAACTGTCTAGCTGTGAAATTGTTAATAAGTAGTATGAGTTTTATCATGATTTTTCTTAATTATCAGAATTAATTTAACATTTTTAAAAGACGGGTTGAAGGGTCATTTACCTATACCCTACTTGTCTAATGAGTTCCACTAAAACATGGTAGCAAACCCAAGACACAGAAAGTAAACGACTAGATTTAAGAAAAAGCAGTGTGCCAGGTGTGGTAGTCCACACCTGTAATCCCAGCACTTGGGAGGCTGAAGCTGGAGGATCACTGTGATTTTAAGACTAACCTTGGCTACATAGTGAGTTCAAGACCAGGCTAGTCTGAATTACGTAGTGAGACTTTGTCTCAAAAAAACGGAAAGAAAGAGAGGAAGAAAAGAAGAAAGGAAGAAAATAATAAGGAAAAAGTAGCAAGTACTTCTGTGTTCCTTCCTTTATTTTCAGAGAAGTTACCCAGATAATTACAGACTGCTGCATCCCTGAGTCTTATAAGAATGTATGTTGTTGTCTGTGCTTAGTTTGCTACTTGTTGAGGTCAAGAATTTGGATTGATCCCTGGGAAAAACCAGTTCTCATTTTAGATACAGACAGTATCCTTTTAGCTTGAGGTAGTCATTTTGTAGAGAATCATATTGATCCTAAGAAAAACTGCACAGGGAGACAATAAATTGATCCTCATCAATCCTGTTCTGTTGGTCTTTCTGTTACAGTAAATTGTTGGCCAACCAAGTATAAAGAACTTAACAATTCCAGATCACCTTATACATCTCTTTTATAAACCTCCTTTCTACAAGCAAAGTCAGAGGGTGATGCAGCTGCCACCCAACTAAATGAGAAACAAGTAGAAGTAAGCACACTGGCACTGAGGCCTTCATAGCTTGTGAACTAGTTATTACAGATCACTCTCCATACTAGCACATTTTCCACTAGTGTTAATTTAGCATTCACATTTGCTAGTTTCATTAAGGACCCAGGAATCCCGTGAGGCAGCAATACCAAGTGCTGCTGTCTTGGGTATGTTCCCTTCATCGCTAAAATGGAGTTGAGCAAATACTTGATAAAGCCTGTGGTATTCAGTCAGGAGACATGTTTTAAGAGAAGTACTATTTGTTTCTTGGAGTTTTTCTTTAATATATTAGAAGTTAGAAGTTTTATCTTTTTCTGACATCTCCAGAAAATTATCTCCATTTTTGTTAAAGTCTTCATAGAAAAACATAGGATTAAAACAGATGTAGCGGCCAGGGAGATGGCTCAGGGGAATAAGTACTTCCCTGGCAAGTGCAAGGGCCTGGGTTCAATCCTCAGTTCCACCAAAAAAAAAAAAACAAAAAACAAAAACAGATGTGTCTCCTGTCCTAGGGTTATCATCCTAGGTTTCTTATTGTTGCTGCATTTTGGCTTCTAGAAACTCTTCTGAAATTAACAGGCACTTGGTCTAGATGATTCATTGCTGAGGAATTTGAATTATATATTTTAAATGACATTGGGAACAATATTGTGTCTTAGTTGAATAGTAACTATTATTCATTATAACAATGAACTGAGTCAGTAGACCTGAGTTCCAGGTTTTATAACCTTGAACAGGGAGTTCTCTCTGGTTCGTGTTCTTATCTACAAAATGAATTGGCTCACCCAACAGTCTTCCCTTCCAGCTTTAATTCTCTGTTAGTTTCTGTGTTTTTTTTAAATCTGTGTAATAAGTTGGGTTATGAGTTACCATATGCACTTATGAATTAGGATTTGAAAATTCAACTTCTATACAAACCCTTTAGTCTAAATATACCAGTACTAATTTTTCTTTTTAAAAGCTCTTTATAGCTTTTATATTTTAGAACTTCAAAGTTAACTGCAAAACCATGTAAACTTATAAATTTCTTTATAAAAACATTATAATAGAACTCATTTACATTTTAGCTTTGTCCTGTACTCACACCTTTTAAAAGGCCGTTGTGGAGAGAGCCATTATTTATTAAGTATACAAAATTATTGAACTCATTTGTTTAAAATATTTTTTTTATTTCATTGAAGAACAAAGCAGTGAGACAGTTTCAAATCAAATTAGTGGGACAGATTCAATAATTAATACATTGCATATTGTTTTCATAGTGATTTTTTGTTGTACAAGGTACATACATGATATTCTATTTACAAACACTGTTAGAGCAGATGCCTCTAATCAATGAATTAAGAGAATGTAGCTGTATACCTTTTTTTTTTAAAGCTGAATTCTAGTACGGTTTCAGTAATTCATACTTTTTACATTGTTATGTTCCTATTGTTTATCCATAGTACAAGAAGCAGACAGGATATCCTGTCCAAACACTATTAGTGCAAATCTTTCTTCTCATAGAATTATGCAAAAGTACTACATATTTGTCCTACCTGTATTGTTTATACAAACACAGAATGGTTCTTAATTTGTATCCCCCTTTTGTTTAAAATATTAGCATAGGAAAACTTCTGGTTGTTCTGTAGCAAGCTAGTGAAATGAACTTAAAATGTAAATGTGTAGGGCCACCAAATAGCTCAGCAGATTAAAGCACCTGCAAGCAGGGGCAGGACAGGCCTGCTCTGTGGGCCCTGCCTCTAGGGCTCCTTGAGACACAATTGAGACTGGGAGTGGTGGCCCAGGCCTGTAATCCCAGCTCTTGTGAGGCTGTAAACAGGTGGATCAGTAGGAGTCTGATCTACTAGTGAGACCTGAACACCCTATAGACCCTTCCCTAAAATACAAAATAAATAAATAAATAAATTTTTTATTGAATGACATTAAGACAAGCAAAGGAAACTTACTTTTTTAAAAATCACTTATTTATTTGTTTTTTTGTTTGGTATAGGGTCTCACTATACAATTCGAACTCATAGTGATCCTCTTGTTTCAGCCTCCTCAGCACTGGGATTGCAGATGTGTGCCCAGTTTTGGTGGTTGGCACCACAGCATACCCAGAGTTCCAAGACTGGCATGGCATGTGGTACCTGGGATTGAACCCAGGCCCTTTTGCTTGCTAGGCAGGCACTTAGACCACCAAACTATTTCCCCAGCCCAGTAAACTTACTTAAGAATAATTATATGTAATATTCTTTTTTTTTTCATACTCAGAGACAGTAAACTTTATTTTAAAATAAAATAGGGAGTTTTTTTAATTGTAAAGTTAACACATGCTTCATATTTAAAATACCATGAAATGAAAGAAAATACAAAGTAAAAATTATAGAATGTCTCTCCTGTTAATCATGGATAATCATTGCTAACATTTGTATGTTTTTTGTTTGTTTTTGTGTGTTGCATGTTTTTAATAAAAAAGAGACTTGCTGGGTATGATGATGCCTGCCTATAAGTCCAGCCCTTAGAAGAGTAAGGCAAGAGGATTTATATGAGTTGTTTGCATAAAAGAATGGTGAAGAAGAAAATATTGTTGTTAATGTTATTGCTTGGGAGGAGGGTATATCTAGGATTGAACTCTTGATTATTATAATTTGGTAATATTTAAGGATAAGGCCTATTTATTGCTATTTGTTTTCAGAATGTTAATAACTATTTTCATATGGTTTTTCTAGGTAGACATTAAAATTATATTGTTGATCCCAAACACACCTACTAAGAGGAGAAAATTTGTGTGTGTTTAATTTGACTGGAGTGCATTAAATATAAAAACTTAAGTTGGGAAAAAAGCTTATGTTACACCGTTTAATCTTATCTAGGGATGTGTTACATGCCTCTCCATTTCCTTTTTTTAATATACAATTGTAAGAAAAGACTTAGTTTTATTTTTCCTTTTTTGTGGGGGGGGAGGGGACATAGTACTTGGAGATTACGTGCACGGTCACTGAGCTCACTGCAGCCCTTTTTATTTTCTATTTGGAGTATTCTCACTAAGTTGCCCAGGCTGGCTGCAAGCTTTCAACCATTCTGCTTCAGCTTCCCAGAAAGGCTGAGGTGGCAGGCATGTGCCACTGTTCCTGGCTAATATATTCTTATTTTAGTTCCCATTTTTCTGGGTCTTATGAATAGATGTCTTTCTTCTGTTAAGTTTACTAAACAGCTACTAGTAACACATAGGAAAGTGTGTTTTTATGGTTTGTATCTGTATATAGAGTGGATAAACCTAAGTAATCTAACAAGAAAGTTTTGACTTTTCATTTTGTTTATTTAGTACCCAACTCTGATTTTTCTCTGAGGCATTTACAGTATATCACAGTTTCTTAAAATTGTACAATATGAAAATAGTAATTTTGTGGCCCTTTTTCCAAATTGTTTCTTAATTCTATTTCATGTCTTTTATTAAAGGCTATACAGTACTTTTAAGACAGTGTTACACTATACCAGTGAAAATAAATTATATTGAAGATAGTGGGCTCTGTTACCTTGTTTCTGATTTGATGGGAATGATACTAATCATCTATGATTTATTTTTCATTTTTATTTTTTGGGGAGTACCAAGGATCAAACTTATACTTGCCAGGCAGGTCCTTATGCCTCTGAGCTGTCTCCCCAGCACTCCATTTATATAAATGTTACAAATTATTGCCTTCCCTGTATATTAGGAAAATGTTTAAACAAATAGAAAAGTTGAAAAACTTACAGTTGTCTGTCAGCCACCTAGATACTATTAACATTGTACTATCCTTGTTTTATAAGCACATCTTCTAGCTGTGGTTTTATTGGTGTTGGTGGTAGTGCTTCTTTTCCTGCATTGCTGAGGATCAAACCAAGAATCAGAACCATGACCTCTCAGCATGCTAGACAGGTCCTCCACCACTGAGCCAGGCCCTCAGGCAACCTGACAGGTTTTTTAATATCAGTAAACTTTGTTGTTTTATAGAAATAACCATATGTATTTAGTTTGTTATGATTTTTAAAAACAACACTGCACTAGTTTTAATTTTAGTGCACTGATTTTAGTTCACTAATTGCTGACTAAAATGTTATCCCTATTCGTCGTCAGGTAGCCAACCTAAAAATTCTGAGTAAGGCTTTGAAATCAGAATTTATTATGATAGCACTTCAGCTTGGATTACAGAAGGAAGAACAAAGCGAATTTAGATCTTTTCCATAATTGACAGACTACTTACAGAAGTATCGTTGTCTACTTAGTAGTTCTATCTATTTCTGTGAGTATATCAAGTTCACCTGTGGTAGCTTTGCATCGTGAGACAGTGCCATTCTTTTAGTATTGGCTCCCTTTACCTAGTATATTAGCTTTGCAAGGCTCACATAGAAATTAACACATGTTGCATGTTAGAAAACAGCAAAAATTTATTATCCTATAGTTCTAGAGGCCAGAAATCTAAAATCAAGGTGTCCACAAGGTTATTTCCTTCTAAAGGGTATGAGAGTAGACACCACTTCCTACCTCTCATGCCTTTCTTCCAGCTTTTCACAGTTGCTGGCATCAACTCTTGGTGTTCCTTGCTGGCAGATAGTGCTCCAGTGACTGCTTTCATTGCCACATTGCCTTGTCTGTGTTTATGTGTTTGTTTCTGTCTGTAATGAATACTCTAATTTTTTATTTTTTTATTTTTTTTTTTTTTGCGGAACTGGGAATTGAACTCAGACCCTTGTGCTTGCCAGGGAAGCACTTATTCTACTGAGCCATCTCCCCGGCCCCTAATACTCTCACTAATGACCATGGTGCTGGTGGTGGAACTTGGCCTCCTGCCTGCCGGGCACACCTGTGCCACTGAACTATACTCCCAGCCCCTCTTATAAGGATTCAGGGCCCAAATGTGATCTCTTCTTCATCCTTACTATAGTTGCCTGTATGTATAAAGCTGTATTCTGAGTTTTACATATACCCAGCCACTTGCTTAGCAAGCATGGTACCGGAAGCCAAAAAGCCCTAATGCAAACCAGCTCTATAATCTGGGGACCACATCTTGCCATTGTCCTCATTTCTCAAATGAGGAGGTTGATCAGTGAATAATCTTAAATATCCCTGAAGTCTGGAAGTCTGGTTTAAATGATGAAGAGTCCTGGGAATAGCTTATTTCTAGCTCTGCCCTTGGTATTTCTCTGTGGCTTCTGACAGTCTCACAGGAGAATGACTACCATTAGAGAGGCTTTGCTATCTTTGGAGAAAAGATTCTGGTCTATAAGTAAACAGTGTGTTCCTTGGAACCTTATAGATTAACAAGACAGATACTGTGTTTAAGAAAGATTCTCTCATTTGTTATATCTCTGCCTTCAGCCCATTAGAATGTAAAAATAAAAGAAGGGAGGAAAAACCTTAAATTGTTTCATTATTGAAGATCATTTTACACATACTGATGATTATAAATAGATGGGATAGATAAGTTCCAGGGTGAGTGAGTTTAATGCCATCTTTGTGTCTTCTGAAAATAGACCATTTCTGCTTACTACCCAGTAATGTACTTAGTGATGAAGAAATATGGACTAAGTTGTAGGTAATAGGAAATATCTGGTAATCCTGAGTGTTTATTTGAATAACCAAACTGAGATTGAAGTGTCTGTTCCTCAGAGATAGTTTGTATAAAGGCACAAAAGAAAATAATTTGGTTATGTGTCCATATCCCTTGCTCAGAGCCAGCTCTGTCTTTTCTCTGTGCTCACCAAGACACAAAAGGAGGGATTCTCTGGCTGTGATTTTTAGACTTCAGTGTTACTGAAAAGAAAGTGCTTCAAGGACTTTACCATTTATTGCAAGCTTATGGTTTCTCATCTCATGTAAATTATTTTACCACTTTTCATTTTAATTCTTCTCTGTCATTGTCTAACAAAACAATCATTTTGTTTCCCCCTGTGAAGATACTGTCACTCAGCTGACAGTGTCCTTTGTAAAATTGTAATGCCTTCAAGTTATTTTATCACTGTTTTACTGCTACCTATAGGTTTCTATTTACATTTCCTTCTCTTTTTTGCATTAGGAAAATTTTAGAGCCATAACGTTATTATATGGAATAGAAGTAGAAATAGGTCCTTTGTAGACACTAACAGCCAAGCCCTCTTGTAGTTTATCCACATGATAGATACAGTAGAAATACCTATTTTTTAAAAAATAAATCTAAAGGTTAAAATTCTGGAAAGTGAATAATATTATTTGCTGTTCTTAGGACCGTTTTAAATGCATTTAGTTTCATTCCAACATGTTGTCTCATCTCCTCTCTCCTTGCCTCAGCTTGCATCAGCTTCTCTCCTTAGCTATAACTGCAGTTCCTATCTGGCTTCTGCTCCTAGTATAACCAGATGCTGTGCTGCCTTATAGAACAAGTTTTATAATAATAACCCTGCATCAAACCATGGATCGAAGTCACCAAAAAATTAACTCCATGCACTTAAAATCTTGACCCAGTCTTTTTCTCATGTTTGATTCCCCAGCTACTCCATTTCCTGTCCCATAAATTCTAGCTATGTTGAACTCTTCCTAATGTCAGAATATCCTAAGCTCTCTGGTGACTCCTTTGTACGTATTATTCCCGGTCTCACATTATTGTACTATACCTGCCTTCCCTGCCCTTAAAACCTTTGCTCTTTCTGCAAGACCCTGCATAAATACTAATTCCCACAGTGCTGTATTTGTGTAGCTAATGTGGTGGCTCTTTTATAATACATTCCTATATACCTGATCTCCAAGTGACAGTGTGGGGAAGTCTTGTCTGGTTCATAATTTCCACTCTGGAGTCAGTTGTCTGGTATAAAGTAGGATTCTGCACTTTTGCTTGATTAAATAATTATGTCCAAAATAAAAAATCATGAGACTTATTTCTCTGTCTCATTGAATATATGTAAAGTTTGGTTGCATATAGTTGATGAAAACATTGCTTTTATGTAATTATTTTCATTTTTAGTGTAGACTAAAATCACCGAATGTACCTGGAGAAGATATTATAGAATATGGTGAAACACTGGTAGTCTTTCCCCTGAAAAAAATGATTATGGGTTTCTCCACAAGCCTTAACTGAAGCTAGTATATTCTGTGTTTTGCGTTTGTATCCTTCTTTTATTCATTTATTCCTTATATTCATTTATTCAATCCTTTATAAATCAGATACATATGTTCTAAAAATATGGTGAATGTTTAAATTTTTTAAAATGTATTACAGTAAAAGACGTTTTGCCACTAATCCCCCACAGAATACTCCTTTTGCCTTGAACATCCTTGTCTCATCTTTCTTGCCACTTTCTGAAACAGTATGGAAGTCTTTCATGTTTTTATTTCTTTTTTATTGCAGAAAACTTTAGTAAGTTGTTTCATTTACAATGCCAACTTTGAAAAGCTCACTAAAGTTAGCTGGACAATAACCTATGCAGAAATAACTGTACAAAAAGAGGGAAAGCTCAAAATGTCAACTTTCTACAGAGAACCCACAGTTCAGTTTTATTCAGAGTAAAGAAAACCAGCAACTTTTGCTCAAACTAGAAGAAATTTAGCTATTGGTTTGGAATCCGTAATTCAAACTACAAACACAGTGAGGACAATATTATGCTAATACAGTAGTTTTGCTGCTGCATTTGTCTATTGTTTGTCTAATATTAACAGTTATAAACAGAGTAGTACAACTAGTATTTGGAACAATCCTTATAGTGTTACAGTGTCAGGAGGCACAATATTTCACTTCTCTTCACACCACTGGTTCTCCTTGTGTACCTGGGCTTCCTCCTCTTCAGTAAAGTCATTTTTAATATTAAGTTTTGTGAATCTCCTCAGGAGTTTTCCCCATGAACATATTGGCGAGTCGTGCATGTGCCATCAAGCAAACCTTTGATGCTGCCAGAATAAGTTCAAAAAGGGTTCCTTAAGTTTCAGGAATTCTTGGTCCCAAACAGAGATGTCATCTGTTTGCTTTTCTTTGTTCTCATCATTCTCAAGAGGAGGAGAGTCATCCTTGTGATGGGTATACCACTGAATTGACCTTTTTTAATATTGCTGCACTAACATGTGGTAGAAGAACTGCGTCATCATCTCCATCATCCATTCCCAAATATTCCAAATGGTTTTGATTGTCACAGACTGTTTGGAAATTTCAACATCAGTTTCAAATATCTCTCCATCATAACTCTGCAACTTAATTGAAGGCATGGTGTCTGGTCTCTAGAAGACTGCAGGCCCGAGGCAGACAAGAGCAAGGAAGATATTCCCACTAGTTGGAGAAAGGCAGCAGTGGATGAAGCCACTCTCATGTTTTTAGTTGTGCTATCATAGCTGTCTTGATGTTCTGAATCAATTCAAACCATTTATCTTTCATCGTCCTTCTGACTTTGTGGAAGAGCCAAAAGTTGCATGGTACCAGATCCCAATGTGTCCTTTACTGTAATACATTTCAAAGCTCAAACGCTATATATGTTGTGATCATGCCTTGTATTATCTGTAATGCACCAATTCGATTGCTCAAGCTTATATAACCTCCTTTTGTGAGTAGCTACCAACAGTAGTTATCTCCTTCTTTGATGCTTCCTTTAAAAAAAAAAATACCATATTCTTTTTCACAGAGTGTATATGGAACTTGAGATTTTAGCTAACATTAAATTTAGATTAGTTGATAACATGATATTGTTATAGGACATGTAATTTATTGTTCAAAGTGGAATCTTTGGAGGAATGAGACATATGCTCCTTATATATTCTAAATGTCACCCTCTTGTATATTTATAGTCATTTCATTTTGTAGATTGTTTATCTACTCTTTTGGTTGTTTACTCCTGTGCATAAGTTTAGTAGTTTGATGTAATTCCATTTGTGTATGTTTGCTTTTATTCTCTGTGTTAGTGGAATGTTGTCTTTAAAAAATAAATAAATCTTATCCATTTCAGTGTTCTTTTCCAAATATGGTTGTCCTTTATTTCTTCCTCTTGCCTGAGTGTTCGGCATAGGACTTACAGTTGTATATTAAATAAAAATGCTAAAAGTAGGAATCCTTGTCGTGTTCCAGATCTTAGAAAGCTTTCAGCTTTTCCCCATTCAATATGTTAGCTGCTAACGTATTTTATGTGGCCTTATGATGAGGTATATTCTGTATCTTTATCTAATTTGTTCAGTTTTTATTATAAAGGAATGTTGCATTTTATTAAATTCCCTTTCATCTGTTAAGATGATTCAGTAATTTTGTCCTTTGTTCTGTTAATGTAGTGTAGCAAGTTTATTGATTTCCAAATGTTAAGCCATGCTTGCATCTCTACAATGATTCCTATTTGACCATGGTGAATAATTTTTTTAATGCACTATTCAATTTCGTTTGCTTATATTTTGTTGAAGTTTTTTTTTCCCCCATGGAACCAGGGATTGAACTCAGGCCCTTGCAGTTGCCAGGGAAGTGCTTGTTCCACTGAGCCATCTCCCTGGCCCCATTGTTGAAGGTTTTTGCATCTGTTTTAGTGGATATTGGGCATTAGCTTTGTTGTTGTTGCTGTTGTTTTGTGTCCTTAGCTGGTTTTTAATATCAATATAATACTGGCCTTGTAGAATGATTTCAGAAAAATTCCTTCCTCTTCAATTTCTGGGATAATTTAAGGATTATTATTAGTCCTTTAATGTTTGGTAGAACTCACCTGTGAAGCTGAGCTTTAATTATATAAACATATAAAACTGAGCTTTAATGATAAAAATAATAGATCTTGAGCTGGGCGTAGAATCTCATTCCTTTGTAATACAAGACTGAGCGACTGAGGCAGGAGAACTGCAAGTTCAAGCCCAGCTTAGACAACTTAATGGTATATTGAGACCCTCTTCAAACTAAAAAAATAAAAAATACTGGGACTGTAGCTCAATGCAAAGGGCTTAAGTTCATCCACCAAAAATGGATGGATGAGTGGATGGGTATATAAGTAAACAAATGTTCTTCAACAAATGAAAAAAGAATTATTTTTTTAACTAGCCTTAATAATTTAAAACAATATGAACAAACACTTATTTTCTTGAGTTTTTGATTTGAAAAAATTACTAATTTTTTCCCCTTTCTGTTTTATTTTGTTAGACTATAAGAAATAGGTATTTTTTCAATCCCCAGCATGTCGTGCAGGCCCCAGCCCACCCACCACCCTCCTCCCGGGAACACTGAGACTTCCATTGAGACTGGGCATGGTAGTACACCTGTAATCCCAGTGCTTGGGAGGCTAAAAACAAGGAGGATTACTATGAGTCCAGCCTGTGTAGTAAGACACTGTAGACCCTGCACTAAAATACATTTTTAAAAAAGTAGAAATTTAAAACTTATTAAACTGGTATAGAACATTATATATACATAAATAATTATTAATTATAATTTAGCTTTCAGAAAATCTTCATTCTGTTACTAGAGGAGCAATCACAATCCTAATATTTACCTTCTTGAAACAATTCAAGTTTTTATAGAATTAATGTTAATCATTGAACTAGTTCTTAATTATTTTACTATTTCCTCACATAGAAATTTATAAAAATGGCAGACTGAAAGTCAGTATTAATGCTGCCAGTATTTGTTTCCTATACTTGCCTACCATGCTTGCTTACGGAAGCAATCATTCTAACACTTCTTCAGTATGTATCTTTCAAGACCTGTTTGATCTTGTGCCCCTGCTTGTCAGTAGCCCACGTGCATAGGATCCGTGTCTTTGGGAGGCCCCCACACCAGGTTGGTGGTAACTTTAGGAGTGCGGGCAGAGTTGAGTCACACTTGCAACTGGCACCAGATCACCTTCTGTGTAATAGGAGAGAGAAGTTTAGAAGAAAGCTGAGATGTAATAGAAGAACAGATGAGATATTGTGGGATTCATAGAGTAGAAGGAATACATTTGACAGAACAAGAGGTAATATATGAGCCATATCTTGAAAGACAGATAAGACATGCCCTGGGGAAAGGCAAAAAAGCAGATGTACAGGCAGTAGGAAGACAGATAACAAAGAGTTTGCAAGGTTATCACATTGTCCTGGGCTGCAGCTTACGTATATGGGAGCAGTAGTAGATAAAGATCCAACTGCAATTGTAGTGTGTGGGAAGACTGAACACCTCTACAAGAAACTGGAAAGTTTTTGAACAGGAGGTGTTCATTAGTAATGTTAATCAGACATTGGAAGAGTGGACTGTCAGTCACAGGCTTTGCAGTCATTTGCATGGAAAGTTATCACAGTGAGATATACTGGCCACAGAGCTGTTGCTTAAATGGGATTTTAACAGCTGTTGTGCTCCATACATCTGAGAAGACCTTAATTATAAGACATACCTTTCTTTCCATGCCAGTAAGGAAGAAAAAAGTGTCTGTTAATTTTAGGAGATCACTAGTTATGAAATATATCAACTTCAGAGATCACAGCAAAGAAGAAATATACATCATAAATCAGTGAAATGGGGCTATTGTGCAGGCACAGAGAACAGTAGTATGTTCCAGGAAAAAAAGGGAAAGAAAAGGGGGCAAGATCAATAACAGAAGTGGAAAAGTTGAGCTTAAAGAACAAGTATTCATTTACTTCAGTTATGAGACAAATAAATAAAGGTCTGAAGGGCTGACCAAATAGTCACAGGAGCCTGGGGTTCTATTCCTGCCCCACCCCCTGCCAGCCCTGCTCCCAGGGCACTGGTAGTTGAGACTGGGCATGGTGGTTGTGCACCTGTAATCCCAGTACATGGGAGGCCGTAAAAATACAGGAAAATCACTGTAAGTCTGATCTAGTAGTGAGACCCTGAGCACCCTGTAGAACCTTCCCTAAAATACAGAAAAAAAATAATAAATAATGGTCTGAGGGGCACTGGGGAGATGGCTCAGTGGAATAAGCATTTCCCTGGCAAGTGCAAGGGCCTGAGTTCAGTCCCTGGTTCCACCAAAAAAAAAAAATAATAATGGTCTGAGACAAATAAACAGTAGGCAGGAGTTTAGAAGCCAAGAAGCTAAAAAAGTAAGAAAACTGATATAAAATAACCTTTTCTTGATAAAAAGAGAAGGCAAGGTCATCTGCAAAAAGATTGACAGTGGTGGTTTAAGGGCTTGAGCTTTAAAAGTGAATTGGTTTTAAGTGATTGGGACATGAAAAAAATCTCAGAAATGAAGGGCCCAGATTAAAATGCAAGGATTTATAAAGCAGTTGGTACTACCTTGTGACCTTGCCCAGGCTTACTTGGTACTCTCAGAGAAGGACAAAATGAAAATGTGCTTTCTGCAGGGTAGGAGATTAGCTGGACACAGATAGGGTGGAAGGACAGAAAAGGCCAACATTCTAGTTCTCCTGGGGGATATTGTTGATTTGGTCTGTTATGGAGTTCAGACAAGTAGTGAGAGGTGAGACCAGGTCAATGATAGGTGAATACAGGGTTTTCTTACTTGGGAGGGAATGGTGGGGAGGTTGATCATTAAAGGGTCCCTGACTGACCGTATCTGATACAAAAGTTACATTTAACCATCCAGCAGAAAAGTATAAAAATGGAGGTATATAAAGTAAAGTCATATTAATATACTGAGCTGTGAATGGCTCAAGTCAACAACTTCTGTGGATAACCCACTTCTATTGTGGACTACTGATCTGTGTTGGATTGTTTT
>PVKA01001724.1:0-47894 GCA_004027165.1 Ctenomys sociabilis
GGCCAGCTGGGCACACATGAAATTGAACCCTGGCTGCTGCGCTCTGCCTAAACAGGTGCTTTAGTCCACTGAGCTATCTGACTGACCCTAAAACTAAGGTGATAAATATGTCTGGCTTTAATCTATTAAACTTGTTTTAAGGTGGTATAAAACAAACTAATAAGTTATGTTTTAAAATGATAGAATAGATAATTTTATAAATAAATGTTTAATTTTGATAATATTATGTAAAATGTGAAATTTTTTTCTCAAATTTAATGGCTAGTATGTAAAATGACAGTCATATTTTCTTAAAAGTATCATAGTCTTTGATCATAATTAAAATTATGTGATTCTCTTGTTGCATAAAGCACTATAAGTAAGAAAACACTGTATTATAACCATTCCCAATGTTGTATATTATTTCATTTAAGAAGCATTTTTTGCCTTTTCTATGAAAAAAGTTTATGTAAATGAAATAGGTATTATCCTTTTCCTGAAGATGCCGCATTTCCACATTGATCTTATTTAATCTTTGTATTCTTCCAGACTACATATTCAAACTGAATGTTATTTTCCTCCTCTGAACACTGTTTATATTCCTTTGTATTGTATGAGGTTTAGAATATGGCATAAGAATGAACAGTAAGACAATATGGATTTTGCCAATAGCATGTCTAGACTCTTTAAAGAATTTATATATGTATTAGCTTTGGATATTGCTCTTCATTAAGCCTCTTCTTCTTCTTCTTCTTCTTCTTCTTCTTCTTCTTCTTCTTCTTCTTCTTCTTCTTCTTCTTCTTCTTCTTCTTCTTCTTCTTCTTTTTTCTTCTTCTTCTTTTTGTATTTTTTCGGAAAGGGTCTACAGAGTGTTCAGGGTCTCACCACTAGATCAGACTCACAGTGATCCGCCTGTTTATAGTCTCCCAAGAGTTGGGATAACAGGTGTGTGCCACCATGCCCAGTCTCAATTGCTGTCTCAGTGCACCCCAGGTGTGGGGCCAGCTTGGCAATACGTTGGTATTGACCCCTGAGCCTGCCCGCAGGTGCTTTAATCCACTGAGTCACTTGGCCAGCCCTTCATTAAGTTTCTAAAACATAAAAAATACACTAAGCTATTTTGCAATAAATTATTCTTGTATAGTTAGCACTGTGTATTAATCAGTGTTCCTATTTTTGGGACAACGCACCTGACTTAGTTTAAGTGAAGAGAGGTTCAGTTGGTTCTTGGCTGAAAGGGCTTCAGTCCATGATTAGCTGGTTCCAGTATAAAAGCTTCATGGCAGAAGTGTATGGACGATCAAAGCAGCTCTTTATGGTGACCAGAAAGTAGAGCAGGGGAGGGAAAGACCTAGCAACTATTACTGTCCCCAAGTTCATGCCACCATGATCTATTAAGACACAATCAAATTTGTGCTTCACTCACCTGTTAGTTTTCATCAGTTCAGTCAAGTTGACAATCACAGTTAATGTCATATAGTCTTTTGCAAACCTAACTAAACAATTAGGCAAATACAGTACAAGTACAAAACCAAGTGTATTGATAAATGTGTTTACCCCAGTGTGGTGCCACTTGCCTATAATTCCAGTGATGCAGGGAAGTAAAACTCTCAACCTGACCTGGATGAGTTCTTGTTCTCTAAAACCGAAGAATGAATTTTAGGAACAAATGAAGGTTGAAGATAAAACTTTATTGGAAAGAAAAGCTTCTGTTGGAGAGGGACAGAAAGGGGACCTGAGCGGGTTGCCTGGGGAAGCTGTCTCTTTTAGGGACTTTTATGGGATAAAACCATGTGGGTCTAAGGTAGAGAAGGGGTCTCGCTTAGGTGGATGTGGGATGGGACAAAACTATGGTCAACCAATGGGATTATAAGCACCATTGTTCAGGTAAAGTTGATCAGGCCTCGGACCAAATGGGGAAGTGAGTCACTTAGTAAGCTGGCATGAATACAGGACAGGGTCTCTTCCCCTTGGGGGTTGGACTAGTGACTCACTTTGGTCTTTTCAGGTGATCATTACCTATTTAGAATATCAATCCTAGGTGCTACTCTTTTAACATTTGCTTGGCATTTAGGTCAGGTTCACAGCAGGAACCTCTGTCCCTCCCAGAGTTGCAAGACATCTTGTTTCCTGTATTATTTCTTTAGAGGACCTGGCCCTGCCTGACTGCCTAAAAATATTTCTATCTGACTCTACTGCCTACAACACCAGCGTTCTGATAGACTGAAGCAAAAGGATCACAAGTTTGAACCCCATTTGGGTGATTTAGCAGTTCAGAGAGAATCTATCTTAGAATGAAATGAAATGAAATAGAATAAAATAAAATAGGTGGGGGATGTAACTATGTGAAAAAGACCAGGGTTCGATCCCCAGTGCTGCAAAACAAAACAATAACACAAACAATGACATATGCTTATATTTTATTTCTATTGGCTCTCTAGCCTAAAATGGATGTCAAATGGTTTGACATACAGTTTCTTGGCAGTCCTAAAAATATGAATACTCTACTTTTTTTTTCTTTTTTTGTACTGAGAATCGAACTCAGTTGCCAGACAGGCAGTGTGCCTCTGAGCTATATCCCCACCTCCAAATAAACATTTTTTCATAATTATATGTAGCCTAACTCATTATATACAGAAAACCAGGACATTCATTTTCTTTTCAATATTCTTAAACTTAAAAAAAAATGTTCTAGGAATTGTGGCACATTTTTGTAATCACAACGTTCTGGGAGGGTAAGGACAGGAGGACCTCAAATTCTAGCACAGTGAGGATGTCATAGTGATTTAGCAAGACTGTTTCTCCTCAGGAAAAAAATTTTAAAAAGGGCTGAAGTTCCACGTAGCAACAAAAAGACTTGCAGAGAGAAGAACCAACAGATATAAAACCATAGATGGAACCCGATAAAATGTGCTCTCAAAACACAAAAGATAATTTATACGGCAATTTGCTTATCATATTTCTTACACATGAAAATTACAGATGTGTGTTCTTTTTCCTTTTTAGAAATCCATTGTTTACATCTCTTCTTGTGTTTTCCACCGTGTTGCATTGCCCTGTAGCCATGATTGAAAATGAACTGTGATTTTAAGATGTTAGCTTCATTGTCACATCAACTGACTCGGTAGCAACTCCGAATCATGTTTTAAATAACCGTGTCGTGACTTTGATCACTTTATTATTGGGCGTGAATGGAGAAGTGCCTTAGGAGTGACAAAGTTTAAAAAGACTTCATCATTTAAACATGAAACTTTCCTCTTCTTCGCCTTCACTTTCAGAAGTGGAAATACACTGTTAGAAAAAATGAAGGAAAAAAAACCCCACAAAATAGCTTTCTTCATGGTTATCCTCTTCTGCTTTTGCCTTCATTTTCTTCTTGCTCCTGTCTTTCATCATTGTTTTACTTTTTCTTCCTCTTTAATGGTACATTTGTGGGAGCAATTAATTAATACAAGAATGAATTAAGGGATGTCAGGGAATTACCACAATTTCTCCCCTCTCTCTCATTCGTTTCTCTGTATAACAAATTGGGATGACGCAGTGCAAGAAATTTGAATAGGAAATGGAAATGAAGTGATAAAGCAAGAGAAACTGAAACCAGAGGAGTATCTGAAAGGAGAGAAAGTGGAGCAGCTTCACTGAGCCATTGGAACTGGCTTCCAAGGGGGCAGGTTGAAGCACAGTGCTGCAAACCTGGAGGCTTGACCGTGGGCCTTGACCAAGCGGTTCTCGGGAGTGCAAGGCCTGGATATAGTACACACATACGTCATGACCATGCAAGTGTTTTAGTTGCTTTGACGTACTGTAAAACTATCTCCAAATTTCTTCAAATTTTAAACAGGATTGAGGTATGGAATTTTTAAATTTGTGTGAATTTTTATACACTTAAAGGCCTGAATACATTCATTCACTCTTGATGGTCTGATAAATTAGCACCAATATACAAAAAAGAATGCAATATTATTCCATATAGGTATAGAGTCTGTAAAAAAGCTGTTCCAAACCTTAATTCAGAAAATTCACAAAGGACCAAAAGAGTAGGCTAAAAGTAAGCAATACATTCATATTTGTAACAGAGAGAAATTTTTCCAAAGAGCTTTCTTTTAATAATAAATGTGACAGATGATCATTATATGAAATTTCAAGGTCACAAACATACAAAGAATAAAATCATTTATTGTCTCAAATAGTTCATTTTCATCATTCTTAAGACATATCACATATACATATATATGTGAGTATCCTTAATGATAATTTGTCATAGTATATTTATCTGATTTTCTCTTTATATCATGCAGATATATTTGCTTATATATTTTTGTCTAGTTCTTACCACACTGTCCACACATTATATTTGTATGGATCTGTGCAGATTTTGGCATATACTTTATATGTGCTATGGAGTAGGTATCTGGTGGAAGTTAGAAAGCCATGACAAATAAGAACCTAAATGACATTTTCATTCCACATGTATCCCCGCTAGACCTTTGACTTTTCCAAGTAACTAATCTTTTCTTGCCGCAATTTCTTCATCTGTGTAGTATTATTGTAAGATTAATAAAGTCCTAACCTTAATATGCAAGTTCAATGCCTGGTATAGCTTCTCTAATCCGGCCAGCCAAATAGCTCAGCAGACAAAAGCGCCTGCTTAGGCAGAGCGCAATGGCTGGTCTTGAGCCCTGGAAGGCTGCTGCGCTGACTGTGTCCCTAGAGTGTGCTAAGATGCTGATTGAGACTGGGCATGGTAGTGCATGTGTTTATAATCGCAGCACTTGGGAGGCTGAAAACGGGAGAATCACTATGAGTATGAACTACGTAGTGAGACCCTGTACTAAATATAATAAAGGATTCTTATCTTCTCTAATCATTTGATGCTAAGTATGCTTATTGTCTATGGCAATCACAGGAAGGATATTATGATCAAATAATTTTCTTGTAAGAGGAAAGAAAGAATGCAGAAACATCTCCTTAATGTCTATGTCAAGGAAGATTATCAAACAGATGTATTTTCTGGATCCACTACCTTGCTTGTGGTCAAAAACACTTAAGGTAAAATGAATGGTAAAACTGTTAAAACATGATGTTCACATTTTTTAAAGTTCATGTTTTGGATTCTAGCAGACTTATGTGAATGCGCCTCTGCGAAGAAGGGGCATCCCATTGAAGCCACTACCGTGTCATTCTCCTTCTGCCTTTCAAATGCCCTTGGCAACTTCCTCCATCTCTATCTTTGGTAGACTTCTAAGTGCTTTATTTGCATCTCACAACAATGAGGAAACCAAAACACACAAAGAAGAGGTATAAAGAGTTGGACATATCTGTACAAAGATGCTCTATGAAGTGAAGGAGTCAAGATTGGAGTGAGAGACTTTGCCAGTCCCTTTAGGAAATGTGATGGAGTTGAAAATTTCTCTTCTCTCTCTACATATCATTTTAAGTTATTTAGTCAGATATAGTGTTAGTTTTAAATTATTCATGGTTTAAAGTCCTGAAGAAATGCTTGTGTGCTATTTGGTGAGTCTCAGTAGACACAAAATAATGTATTCAGAATTTATTCCCCTTTTTTTTGTAATCTAAATTTTTAACAGCTTGTTTACTGCTAGAGATTCATAGCTAGCAGAATGGCTATTGCAAAGTAGAAGTAATTTGCTAATTACTTCTCCATTGATAAACTTGGCAATGAACAAGGAAAATCTGTTGAATTTTATTAGGCATACTGTATTAATACTCACCATAAAATACTTATTTTCTCAAGAACAACATTAAAGTACTGCCATTACTTTGGAAGCTGATTTAATTACTTTTTAAAGTTTTATAATTATTAACATTGAAGTATAATTAAATATTCAATTATAAAGTACCCTAGAATATTATTAAAATAATTTATGCCAACTAATTCTATCAGGAATTGATTACATATTAGAATCCTAGAGAATTAAGAAGATGCTAAGAAATGATAATACTGTTTCTCTAGAAATACTTGCATTTAAAATGCCATATAGAAGATTTTCTAATTTATGTAAAAAGTACTAACGGAAAAATGGTAACAATTTTTTTGTATTTCAGTAAGGGTCTATGGGGTCTACAGGGTCTCATTACATAGATAGTACTCATAGTGATCCGCCTATGTTCAGACTCTCAAGAGCTGGGATTACAGGCATGTGCCACATTCCCAGTCTCAATTGCCATCTCAGCAGGATCAAACGCTGCCCACAGTGTCTGTCTAAGCAGGTGCTTTAACCCATTGAGCTATTTGGCTGGCCCTTACTAAAATGGTAACAATTAATGAGACAAATTAATTCACATGAGTGATTGGAATTTTTAAAAATACTGTCTTTTGGATGAAAGGCTACAGAATGCAGAAGTTAATTTTCTTTAATTAATGTTTCTTATTTAACCTATGAATGAAAATGTATCTCTTAAGATACTATCTAGAATTACAATATTTTTTAATAAACTGGTGTTGACTTCCTTCATATTTTATTCTAGTGCTTATTTTCTTCAAATAAGAACTAGATTGTATTTATTTCTCTGGAATCCTCTAGTGTTAGTTGAAATCTATATATTCTTAAAGTGTACCAGCATTATTATTATTTTTTGGTAACAAAATGGATCATTTCAAACTTTATAAGAATGAATAAAATATACAAAATAAAATGCATAGTATAAGTCTGTTCATAGAAATTTCAAAATCAATGCTTTAAGTATTACATATACCCTGGGCTGTAAAGAATACACGATAAAACCCCAACTAGAGACATAGGTGAAAGGTACAAACAGGTTTATTTTACTACTTTGTTACTTTCCTTCAGGTTTGAGATTTTTCAATATAAAAGAAAAGTAAATAGTTAAAAATCAGCCAAAGTATCATATCATAGAAATGATACAGTAATTGCCAAAATCTGGCACAGAGCAAACACAGGAAGGGGACGCCCAGGTGAGAACAGAGCTGGCACGGAGCTGCTCCTGCTCCCCAGGTACACGTCAGCGTGGCCTCTGTAATTACTCACGAAACCTCACATGTGAATTCTAGGCGTTTCTGTATGTGTCCTCAGAAGAAGAAAGCTGTAAACGCTGAGAGAAATGCTATACACTATAAACTTTATTCTTGTGCGTGGTAGTGCTAGGAATTGAACTTGGGGCCATGTGCGTGGGAGACGAGCAATCTAACACTGAGCTACATCCCCAGCCCCATACATATTAGTTTTAAAGAATAAACTTTTGATTTGTAACAAGTGAGCATAAGTAAAATGGCTTTGGCTAAGTGGACTTTATTTTTTCTTTCTTGATACTGGAAACTGAACTTATGGCCTCATGCTTAACAGGCAGACACTGTGCTGCTGAACTGTATCCATGGACCTGAGCTTTTCTTTTTTAAAGCTGAGAATCATCAAAAAGTAATATCCATGGGCTAATTTTTTTGTTTGTTTCTTTTCTTTTAAATTTTCAAATGTCCTTTTATTGTGGGCTTTAGTACAGTATATAAACATTTAAATGATAGTGAATAGTAACAATTTATATCAACAATTTTCATTTGTTTCTTGAGATAAGTGTCTCACTATGTAATTCAACCTGGCCCTTAACTCACTTTGTAGCCCAGGCTGGCCCTGAACTCAGCAATACTCCTTCAGCCTCCCAAGTGCTAGGATTATAGTTCACATTAAAATTTTTAAGGCTAGTTATAATAATGTCTCTTAGTTTTATATTAGAAAGCTTTTATTTTTTGAGATTGTCTTCTGTGTAGTGCAGGCTGGCCTTGAACGCTCAAGAACCATCCCGTCTCTGCCTCCCAAGTGCTGGGATCACAGATGTGCACCACCGTGCCAGGCCAAGATCGTTCTCTCTCTCTCTCTTTTTTCTTTTGCAGTTCTAGGGTTTGAACTCAGGATCCTATGCTTGCCAGGCAGGTGCTTATTCTACTGAGCTATCTCCTTGACTCCCTAGATAGTTCTTATACAAGCACTGTTCAATTCTGAATCTTAGTAAGTTTGATATTGGCTTTCACAAATTACAGTATGAAACTTCAATTTTATCTGCTTTTTAGCAGTTATCTTATATATGCAACTTAAAATTTTATCTAAGACAACTCTGCCTGAAAGTTTTACAGTTATGTAAATGTGCCTAATTTATATTATTCATGTGGCGTTTGCTATTTTCTACAGCTTTTTCTGATTTCCTAACTGGGATTTCACAGTATTTTTTATGACACCATCAGAGACAAAAAAAAAAAAAAAAAGTGATCAAAATTTTACATTCCTAAAATGATTTTTAAAGTACATTCAATTAATCCACTTGGCTATCATCTGTGTCATCTAAATCAGTTTCAAAATCTAAGTCATCATCACTTTCTTCATTCCTTTTGCAGCTTCTTCTGTGATTGGATCTTTGATTATTTTCACTATGTCCTGGTTCATTATTAAATAGAACAACAATATCTTCTTTCTCTCCACATTTTGTGAACTTCCAGTTCCCAGGCCCATGATTTACACACTGTGTGTTAAGAATCCATCACAACCTCCTGTAAACATTTAACATACTTTTTAGGCTTTATTAACGGTTTGCACTTGCTTTATTTTACCCACCACTCAAGAATTTCTTTGCAGTGTTGACATACTCCAGCATGTAGTTTTGCATTAATTTTCTTGGTCTGAGTACTCTTATCCAACATCATTTTTGAAGCTAAACATACTCTGGTGTTTCTGAGGTCTGGGACAGGCCACATTGCCTTTCGGGGAGCTCATTACTGAAATCGCTGCCACCTGACACCAGGTGCAGTATAGCAGTCTCCAAGTGTACCAATATTGTCGTAAGACATACATTATTAGCCTACAATCCAAGCACTTGCACAGTTGGAAGGCTGAGGCAGGTGATTGCCATGAATTTGAGGCCAGCCTAGGGTACATCATGTGTTCAAGTTCAACCTGAACTACTAGGGGAACCTCTGTCTCAAGAAATAAGAGCATTTCATTTTAAATCGTCTAATATAAATGTATAAAATATAAAAAAAACAGTAAAACAATCTATTTCAAGTCAAATATATTTTTATCACCTAGAAGCAAATAGGAATTCAGCAAGTTTAATGGACAATATAATTAGTATGGTGTTTTATGTTTAAATATATATGTTGTCAAAGATGATTTTGCTACTATTGGCTGTATACTTTATGACCTTTAGAATTCTGTAAGTCTTAATTTCACAATGATCTGCCTCTGATATTGGTAGTAACGATCACTGTACCATGTGATGAAAACCTTTCAATAGCTCCCCATTACCTCCAAGATTATATCTAAACTCTTTACTCAATAAAGTTTGACTCTAGTTTGACTTCTTAGACCACTGTGGGCTTGGGGTTCTTATGAACCACTGAGGTTCTTACACATTCAGTCCATTGCCTAGCATTCCTTTTTAACCTCTCCAACTCTTACTCATTTCAGGTTCCACCTCCTTTTGGAAGCCACTTGTGGTCTCCCAGTACTTTCCTAACATACACTTTTCATATCATATATCACTGCATATTAAATTCTTATTTAGTTATCTGTCTCCTCAGCAGATATGTGAGATTGTTCTAAGGCAGAAACTATTTTACTTATAATTATATTTTCAGAATTGATTTTAATATGTGCTGCATTGGAGACATTTGCTAAATTTTTGTTGATTGAATACATGAATTAAAAATGATTATAATGGCAACTCCACTCAAAAATCATGAAAATGTTTAAATAAAAAGAAAGATAATTATAAAAGCTAATTTTAATACAAATGTTTCTTAAGTCTGTTTATGAATATACTGAAGTAATTAAATATAAGGACTTTTTATTAATAAGAGTATTCATTTAATGAGAACAAAATTTTCTAATTATAATATGTAGGGATAACCAAAGTGAATTAAATTTATAATGACACCATTTTCTATATAGTAGACTTGTTTCATATGGTATAAACCATTGTTTCTCGAGTATTCATTTAGTTTGATGTCATGTTTTCTCATTATTTTCATCTTTTATTCATATAACTTGTATCTTCAAAATAGTATATTGTAAGAGCTATAGCTCTTACTACTTAGTGTAAACTATTAATGATATTACAATATATTTCGAACAGAAATTTTCTTTGAAATTTGTTTTCATTTGTTTATAAAAGACAGAAACAAAGCTCTAGGGTAAATTCTAGATTCTGTAAACAAACTTTAAATTTTGACAACAAAAGCTTTTTTCTTTAAAAATTAAAAATAGTAATAGAATATTAACTTGTTTTTCATAGTCCTAGAGTCTACAACTAGATTACTTTTCCCCTAGCTTAGCAATTCATTATCATAAAATACTATTGTATTTTAATATTCATAAATCACATTATTTCTCAACTCATTCTGGAGTCTGACGAGAACACTCATCTTAGTTGCTATACAGTTCTTTCCTATGAAGTAACTGAGTACTAGCTTTACATGATCCAGTTCACAGTGTCTCAAAATAACTTCAGCTTAAAATGGAAGAATTTGTTATCTGTAAGAACTTCTGAAATTAGTTCATTGTTGGTGTTGATATCATAAAAATCAATAGTAATTTTGATACCATGCCTATCTGGCCCTCATCCATTTTTTTTTAATTTTTAATTTTTGTTTTATTAAAGTACAAATATCAATGAGACAGTTTTAAGATACTTGGACAAGATGGATTTGATAAATTAATACATTGCAAACTGTTTTCATAATGTTTTGGTATCATAGAAGGTATATACATGATAATATACTTACAGACATTATTATATCATATGTCTCTTATCAGTAAATAAAGAGAGTGTAGCTGTTTGTGTATCTTATTTTTTATATCTTTGAATTACATCAAAGATTCAATAATTAATACTTTCTACCTTGTTATTTTCCTAGTGGTTGTCCATAGTACTAGAAGCTGACATAATATCCTGTTCAGCCACCATTAGTGCAAATCTTGCCTCTCATAGAATCATGTAGAAGCACAGGGTTATCTATCCCAACTGTACTGTGCATACACACACATCATGATTCTTCCTTTCTATACCCCTTGCTTTGTCTACACCTGTCAAAGATGGGCACTCCATTATCATTCAATTAATTTAAGTGCCTGAACTCGACAATATAATCCAACACAGTCCAGCATTCCACAACAATAGTGAGTTATCTGAAGAAGTTGTTGACCATAGCCATTTACAGCTCAACTTATTATTATGGCCCCGCGGTATATACTTCATTTTTATACTTTTCTGCTGGATGGTTAAGACCGAGATAGAGCAAGACTTATATACCAACACACGTACTTTTTCTTTCTTATGAGGTCAGTGAAGTCCCCACAGGGTTTATCTTGTAGTCCTGTACCTTATTCTGTAGATCCCTTGTCTGTGTCATCCATGTGGATGAGTCATGGCCAATGCTTGACCAGTTTGCTCTCTGTGAGAGCCTGAGAGAAAGTTTTCTCTCCATGTGACTCTCCCCAGGCACACTATAGATCATCAGTCTTTTTCCTCTGTGGGTCCATAATCTCCTTGTTCAGAAAATTGTTCAGTATTACTGCCAGAGTTTCAGTCATTGGATCTGAATATCTGATGTCAAGGTAGAAAAATGGCCAGAGGAAAGGATATCTCCTTCATTTGAAGAGGAGTTTTAGTCATACAAGTACTGTTCTAAATCCTTTGCTGAAACTTCAGAATGTGGTCGTACATAGTCTTAAGGAAATTTGGAAAGTCTTGATTTTCTTTTTTGGGGGAGGGGCAGCTCAAGCTGCCTTAAAGGCATGTGGAGCTGGGGATCTAACTGAGGTCCCCTGCGCCTGACTGGGTTTATCTGAGCAGGTACTTAAAAAACTTTGCTAACCCGCAGGCTGCCATGTGTTGATTTTCAGTAGAACATTTGTTCCTAGAATGTTCTTCAGAAGCAGTTTGCCATCTAGAACAGACAATGCAAGGCAGTCAGATCAATTCCACCAGAGTCAAATACAATGCAGTTGAAAGTGACAGTTTTAACCTGAGATGAAAGCAGTGCTTAAAACAGTAGTTTTTAGGTCAATAACATTTTGTTGAGAACCTATCTTGGGTTTGATACTTGGAATACAACAGGATACTGAAGTCACAATACCATCCCTGATTGAATTTGCATCCCATATACAGCAACAAAGCTCTAATAAAGTAATTAATTACTTACTATGTAGAATTCAGTCAAGGTTTATTGGTTACTTGAGGATCTCTTGTTGATTATATTGTTGTTATGACTTATACAATGAAATGTTGACTATTGTATAATAAAATATCCTCTAATGAACTTCGGTGAGTATATTTGATCCCTATTCAAACATACCTGCTAGTTTAACTTTAATTTTTATATTCATATCTAATCAGGAAAGGACTTTGTATCTCCTATTTACTGTTCTTTACACCTCACTATACAATATAAGTCAATTGAAAGGTAACATCTAAACCTTGCAATAAATGAGGTATTGCATGAATTTTATTAGGCGCTTTCAATGAAGTGATCAAATTATGCAGAGCCACGGGTAACTGAAGTCTTGGTAGAAGCGCTACCAAGTGAGATTGTACTTTCGATGTAGTTGTAGAGGTGATGATGCAACACAGTGAACACCATTGCAAGAAGTTTTATTACTCACAGTTTGCAAGAGGAGGAAGCATATTGCACTAGTTAGTAGGTCCTATGGACAGTAATTACTAGGTTCAGTAAGGAATAGGAGAACAGACTTTACTATGGTTTTCAAGAGAAAGACAAGGCAGGGCCATAAATAATTTAGAATAAGCCAGTTTGAATAATTGCATTGTGCTCTGGATGTAACTGTAGTCTTTAGTCTGTTTTTGTTCCCTTGTGATTTATGCTAAGAGTGGTGTTGGATTGGTAAACGAGAGTAACATTAAGAGGCATTTGGGGGTCTGTGCTTTCTACTGTGTCCTACTCTGTTCAGCCTGCTCTAACAAAATGCTCCTAGGGACCTTGTTTTCTTTTATGACAAAATAAGACACAATAATAAGAGAATAATAACAGCTAATACACTGCGTATTGTTATGTTCAAAATAGCTCTTGTTAGGTTTCTTGGCACAATTAAAGAATAGAAAGGATGAAAGAGGCTTCTATTGCTGGCATGGGAGGAGCACAGAGCTAGGGAGATGAGAGAATCCTCTGCACTAGACAAAGAAAGGCAGCTGCTTTTGTAGATTTTGGATTGGGGAGGGACTTTGGGAAGCAGGTTGATAACATCGTGGCTCACTGGAGACCTCTTGATGTGCAAAGGAAGGGATGGTGCAAGGGCTATGAGGAGGAAGAAGAAGAGGTTGTTGATTTGGGCCGGTTGCCATCTTGGAAAAATGCCATGGTGACTGGGCAAATTTCCACACGAGCCCGAACTTAGCCGTTACTCGGAGAACAAGACATAGACCAAAACGATTCTTACAATGAAGGAACGAACAGATAACAGCACAAAACTTTCTTTTCAAGGAACTAAGAGGCTTCTTTTTTGAAGCTTGTAATCCGAGTTTCTGGGCTCCATGTTAAGGTTCATTCCCCTGCAAATGGCCCTCCTCTAAATACTGTCACACTTAAAATTAAGTGTCAGCATTTACATTTGAAGACAGTACGCAAGCCTTCATAGTTTACCAGGTATTTTGGGATATGAAAAGGATCCTAATTAACAAGTTGTTACTATCTCTACAAATTTGCTAGCTCTAGCTCTCCAGGGTTAGCAAAGCCCAAAGAAATCAAAATATTCAAAAACATAAAAAATAAGAATCATAACAAATAGATATTATTGTATCACACAGTCTTCATGCTTTCTTTCCTACTTTATCTGCAATACTCAGTCTTTGAATTCTCATATGCGTCTTATTTTTCTAAAATTTGGTTTTACTTGTGGTGATTATAAAATATGCTCATAGCATAGATTCAAGATAACAGCAGAGTGTTTCAAAAACATCAACTTTTTGTCAAAGAATTAAGATAAACTCTTGAGAAACCTGATAAATATTTTGAATATTATCAAAGAAGGCATTTATTTTGGTGATATAAATGTGTAATATTAAGAATCATGTCTTACTCTAACAAAAATTTGTCAAAAGCAGTTCTCAAAACTCAGCTTGATTCACTATTTGTTCATTATAAAAATTAATGCACAAACATAATTCTATTCTAAATCTTGTTGAATTAAACTTTAGCTGCATTTTCAAGATGGAGTCTTATTTAGAACCTTTTCATGTGTGTTTAATATATGTGTAGTGATTCACTTCCATGAGTGATTCCTCATTTTGGATTCCTCTTCAAGAATCATATCCTGTTATAGATGAAAATAGCACTGCTCTGGATGGAGTCAGGCTGCTAGGAAAAAAGGGAAGATGCCAGCGTGTAGCATTTCTTCTATTCATAGCGATTTAATGCAGCCATGGCTGCCTGAGTGTTTACACAGTTTTCATTTTATTTATTTATTTATTTATTTATTTATTTATTTATTTATTTATTTGTCTTTTTAGACAGGGTCTCACTATGCAGTTCAGGCTGGCCTTAAGCTCACTTTGTAGCTGAGGCTGGTCTTGAACTCAGGACAATCCTCCTGCCTCAGCCTCCCGAGTGCTGGGATTACAGCCATGCGCCACCACGCCCAGCCTTTACACAGTTTTTAGTTGTACCCAAAATGGCTTGCTGGTTTCTCAAATTTGAACAGAACTCCTGTGAATGCTTAAGTTACAATAAAACAGTAGTTCTCAAAAATGTAGTGAACACAGAAGCAGTATCACCTAAGAACTTGACAGAAATTCACATTATAAGGCCTCATGACCAGATCCAGGGAACAGGAACCTTATTAGTGGGATCCCAAAATCTGTTTTAATAAGTCTTCTGCAAATTCTGGTGCATGCCAAAGTTAAACAGCCACTGAAATAGATAAAGAAAAATAAAACTGATATCAAGTCTCTCTTTCATGAGCAATCACCAATGAAGTGTAATTTTCTGAACCAGCCTATAAGGGATTTGAGGAATCTAAAATACAGTGTAAGTCATGTATTAGCAAAGCACATCATCTCTGAGGTGATCAGGAATGGACTATTGATGGAAATAAGCAAATAAGACCAGATCAAAGTTTTGGGGACTCTCATCATGAGTCATAGATCTCTGTTCCACAGTCATGAGATGTGTGCCATGGGCAGCTGTCAGTAAACCTTGCCGTTATTACCAATCTGCAGTTGAAATTACAGAGCTTTCATTTGTCCAAATGAGCCATGCATGTAAATTAGAAGCATGGATGTACATGGCGTATGAAGAGAAAGCAAAATATTAGCATATGCTGTTTCATAATGCTCAATGCAACCAGTTGATATGTGTAAGTGATGTAATCTTTATTTTGTAAATGAAGAAAAATTAAACTAACATACAAAATATTTAGCCAACATATTTTTCTTCTATGACTCCTGCAAACACAATGGCTGTAAAAAGAGAATTTTATTTTTAGAGATATAAAGATTAGAAATACAAGATCCATGTTATATTTGAAGTCACTGGTATTTCCTGTTCCGAGCTTTTCTCCTCGCCTCTGATAGATTTTGACTTGTAGAAGCATAGCTATAATTTTCACATGTCATTCTTATGTATATGTCTTATGTGTATGTCTTAGATACACACACACACACACACACACACATACGCCTGTGTCCAAATATACCCTTTTTAAAAGATAACAGTCATATGATGCTTGAGGGCTATCCTATGCCAGTTTAACCTCATTTTAATTAATATCATTGACAGTGACTCTGTGTCCATATAAGACTGCAACTTGAGGTATCAGGGTTAAGATTTTAACTTAAATTGGATGTGGTGGCGCATGCCTGTAATCCCAGCACTTGGAAGGCTGTGGCAGGAAGATCATGAGCCTACACTACAAAGTGAGCTCAAGGTCAGCCTGCATTGTGTATTGAAACCCTTTCTCAAAAAAATTAATAAAATAAAAATAAAAACACATTTTAACTAAGAGATTTTAGGGGACATGCCAATAAACTGCAGCATACTTAGTGTTTATTTGTAATTTTTTTTAACTCTGCATTTTGATTCATGGCAAAAATCATTTTACATTGTGTTTAATGGCAGGCAATTTAATGTGGTATTTAAACTCTGAATAAATAAAAAATGAGAGGAAGGTAAGGTTATAATGATCAGTTTGTTCGGAACAAAATAAGGCTAGGGATATTGAGTCCTGTGAGAGATTTTTTTTATCTTTTATGTTGTTGGCAGGTAGGAATAATTATTAGTAGATCAAGAGGACAAGAGTAGGTTTTTAAAAAATAATTAATAGATAATAATATGCAAAATGAATTGGAAGAAAAAAAATTACACAGGATGTCAAATTCACAAAAAAGACAAGATGAAACATGTGACACAAGAAGACAACTATAGCTAAAGTTCAGACTTGAGGCAATTAAGCCAGAAGAGCTAGATTTAATGCCTATCAGCCAAGGAAGTTGGTTTTAATTATATTTCTAAATTTTCTCTCATTTCCTTATTATATTAAATTTCTTTGCTGCTTCGCTTGGTGTCAGTAATAAAATTGTTCATAAATTCCTTGTGGGAAATGTAAAAACAGATTTCCTGTTAAAAAATTGTAGTGTTCTATGTAAGTACATCAATCTCCATGATAATAAAAGAGAATTAGCTATATTGTGGATCTTTATATTTGAGAAAGAAAATTGAATTTCTGTGAATGCACCACAGCATCCCTCTGATAAACACCTACTTTTGCGCTTCAGACCCACTTTGGTCCTAAATTGTGGCTATCGATTTAAAGTTTCTTAAGTTATTGGAAATCTATGACATTTTACACTCTTATCTGATCACATTGGCATGACTGTAGGTAACTCTGCTGTCAGAATGTCATGCCTGAAGTATATTTTACTGGTTATATTATATAGTAAATAATTTATATGATATCTCTTACCATTCCTGTGCCAAATAAAAGAAATGAGAAAATGAATTCTTGTGTTTCATAGGACATGATATCATTTTCTAAATTAATTCAGCAGATTTTACTTCCAAACTATTAGGCATGGTTGGAGACTTTTTATACAAGTTCTATAAAAAATTAAAGTCAGAGTTTGAGTTGTTGAAAAGGCTTGTAATATAAACATAGCTTTTTAAAAATAGAATGCTGAGAGGAACTTTTCAAAGTTGATAAAATAAGGAAAAATATGGGTTGTATATAGATAGAAATTTTTTTATAAACTTGAAAGGAATATATGTTATCATGTCCTGCACAGACAAATCTATTTTCACAGCTGTCCTACATTAACAGCTCTCAGGACTGTCTCCACATTTGAATCACTTGGGAAGTTTTAGAAACATTGTCATAGCTGTCTCTATTCCTATTAGTTTCTGCTCTTATTGGGTTAGGGTACGAAGAGTTCTCAGTGTCCGTATTTTATAAATTTCTGCAAGTGTTTCCATTTTCAGTCAAATGTAAAAGCCCTGCCATACAGTTTCTGTCCACTAGGAAATCACTTTGTTGAGGATGTATACTTTGTATTCACTGTCACAATCCTTACATTACAGTAAGTCTAGGCATTCTGTGCATGCTATACTCAAGGACCAGCATCTGTAATATTTCATGATAGTTCACTTGTTCCTGGAATGAATGTGAACTTAGTAGAAACAAAATTGTCTTGGAATTTACAGAATGAGCTTTCTGAAACTGGGAAACACAAAACTGGTACATATTATTTATTTATTTACCTTCATTTATTTTTGTCCTCCATTCAGAATTTTATACATAAACAACTGTGCGAAGTAGTATTAGAAAGCTCACAGTCATGCAAAAAACAACAAAATATCTTGCTCTCATGAAGACAGTTACATGTCCATTTGCCATGTTAGTATCCCTGCTTCAATTTTTTGTATTAATTTTGGTGATTTAATGATTTTCCACTTCCTGTGAAAATACAAAATTTCTTTTTTAAATAAACTTTTACATATTTAAATAGATTCTTATAAAACAAAAGGATTAAAATTAGTTAAAACTCTTATGTATAGCAATTATGAACATGGGTTGCAGATATTGGGCCACTTTCTCAGCATCAATATATGGACCCAGAAATAGTTTAGTTGCTTCCATATGTGAGTAAAATAGATTTAGACTCCATTTTTTTTTTTTTTTTTGGCAAAAACAGGGACTGAACTCAGGCCTTTGTGCTTGCCAGGGAAGCACTTATTCCACTGAGCCATCTCCCCAGCCCAGTAAAATAGATTTAGAACCTCTGCATATGTTTAAGAAAGTATGTCTTCTAAAAGTATTTTATTCTTTATTTAGCAGTCAATTTATTTAAATGTTGTACAAAACATTAGGTACAATCATTTCCATATTTGAGATATGGAAATTAATGGTAATTTGCTATATAAAAACTCGATCATATATGTATACATCCATTTCGGAAACTCATCACCCTATATGCAAAACAGCAAAAGACTAGCTGACAAATGAAGGAGAAAGGAGTCAGAAGAGAAAAAGCAATTAAAATATCCCTTTGTGTTGGGATAGAAGTAATAAAAGATGTCTTTGAGAATATGCTGTTTTGAAACATTGTTCATTTGAAAGAATAAACATGTAATGATATTTACATAGAGTCAGTATTGTGTTAGGAAACTGCATTCAGATTAAGTATCATTGGTGAGTTTCCAGAGCGAGTTTGCACATGACTGAATGAAACTGTACAAAAGGTAATGTCTATCATAGTGCAGGAATTGTATTCTTCATTTCATGGAACTCTTTGCTGGAGTAGGTTGGGGTCATACAGAAGTGATTAATATAAATACTAATTCACCTTAGTAAATCCAAATTACAAAATAAATCATATGTACCTATTTTTATTTATTAAGAAATAGTACAAGGTGTAAATGACACATTTAGTTTCCTAAGTATAAAATCTGTTAGAACGATTAATTTTAATAATCAGTGATCTATTAAAATTCAATTCAAGGTTTAATAATACACACTTATGACTATCAGATAGAGGAAATTAGATGCACATTAATTTAAAAACAATGAAAATTAGGTTTTTGTTGTTTCTATATGTAATATTCTGAGATATAGCTTTAAGCTTACTGAATTTGACATAGAATTCACCACAGACTTGAAGAATGAATTTTCTGGTATTATGGAATAAATACTGGGAGAAAAATAAAGATCAGTTGTGATAAGATCATTATTGATGTGAAGCAATAAAAATTCTTGGGTTTATTAACAATGAGTCTCTCTAAAACATCTTGTCCATTCCGAACTCCAGTACATTTTTAAACTCACAAGGTAATGAATCTTCCTGGGAGCACAGATAGTATCTATTATTGGATAGGATGTACTTTTACACATTTTATTTAGTACATTTCTATTCATACTAGTGCAACATCTTAGAGTTATCCCTTATGGAAGCGGTCTCCCATAAGTTGCATTCATGCTATCCACTCCAAGCTCTGTGTAGACACCCATAATCCAGGAACACTCCCACCCATAATCTTAGTGGATAATGTGTTAATCACAAACTCTAGATGTCTCCCCATGACTGAATGAGGGAAAACCAGACATAAACCGTAACAACCACTATAAATTTTCCTCTAAGAATTGCTGTCATTGCATCCCAGAAATTCTGGGAATTTGTGTTAGAATATTTTTGGATTGTGGATATTGTTTAATTTCTTTAATTTCAACTACAACTCATTTGTTGTCAAGGAGAGTGTTACTTCAATTCCATAACTTTATGCAGTTTTAGTGGTTTCTTTGTTTGTTAATTTCTAATTTCTTTGTACTTAATAGTTAAGATCCCAGAAATCGAACACAAAAATAATATACTGAAAGCTGCTAGAGAGAACAGCTCAAATTCAAAGGAAAACCCATCAAAATTACAGCCGACTTCTCTACACAAACAATGAAGGCAAGGAGAGGATGGAGCAAAGTGATTCAAGTCCTACACGAAAACAAATTCCAGCCCAGACTATTATACCCTGCAAAACTTTCTTTCAAGTTTGATGGAGAAGTGAAATACTTTCATGACAAAGAACAACTAAAGAATTTCATGATGACAAAGCCATCCCTTCACAGGTTGCTGAAAGATGTTCTAGAGAGAGACCACAATGACCAGAACTCCATGAATGAGAACGGAAGGAACCCAATAACAGGACAGACAATTAAACACAGGTTACAAAGGAGTAAACAACACTGGCTAAATATCATGACAAACATAAGTCAGCACATTTCAATTATAACCATCAATGTAAACGGACTCAATTCTCCAATTAAGAAAAATAGACTGGTACAGTGGATTAGGAAACAAAATCCAAGAAACACACTTAACTGAAAAGGACATTCATAGGCTCAAAGTCAAAGGATGGAAAACAATACTACATTCCCCAGCACCTCAGAAAAAAGCAGGAGTAGCAATTCTGTCATCAGACAGTCTCAACTTCAAGCCAAGAATGAGCAAATGACAGAAAGAAGGCCACTATATATTGGTCAGGGGAAAAATTCAAGAGCAAGCAGTGACACTAATAAATATTTATACACCGAACACAGAAGCACCCAACTATGTAAGACCAATCTTAAGGGACATGGAAAACTTAATGTCTAAGAACACAATCTTAACAGGAGACCTTAACACACCCTTATCTCAAAAATATAGGTCAACCAGACAAAAATTAGCAAGGAAGTAGCAGAACTGAACCAGAGCTTGGAACAAATGGACCTGGTGGACATATACAGAGTGTTTCACCCAACCACAGCTGAATACACATTTTTTTTTCAGCTGTGCACGGGTCATTTTCCAAAATAGACAAGCCTAAGTATATGCAAGAAAATAGAAATTATCCCTTGCATACTATCTGACCATAGTGCAATGAAACTGGAAATAAATGACAAAAGAAACCAGAAAAACGCACTAAATATATGGAAACTAAACAACACCCTACTCAGCAATCAATGGGTTGCAGAAGAAATTCAACAAGAAATTCAACAATATCTACAATTGAATGAAAATACAACTTACTGGAAATTATGGGATGCAATGAAAGCAGTTCTTAGAGGGAAAATCATAGCTATGAACTCGCACATTAGGAAAACAGAAAGGGAACATATTAGCACCCTAATGTTGTAACTCCGACAACTAGAAAAAGAAGATCAAACAAAACCGACAGCACAAAGCCGGGAAGAAATCATAAAGATTACAGCAGAAATTAATTCAATTGAGATGAAGAAAACAGTTCAAAGAATCCACAGATCAAAAAGTTGGTTCTTTGAAAGACTAAATAAAGCTGATAAGTCTCTTGCCAACCTCATCAAAAAGAGGCAAAAGAAAATTCAATACAAGTGATAAGGAATGAAAAGGGTGAAATCACCACATATACAGCAGAAATTCAGAAGATTATCAATAGTCACTTTGAGAATCTTTACGCTCACAGAATAGAAGACACAGAAGAAATGGACAGATTCCTCAAAAGGTGCAAATTACCAAAACTGAATCAAGAAGATATAAAAACTCTCAATAAGCTGATAACAGCCAACGAAATATGAAACATAATAAAAAGCCTGCCGACAAAGAAAAGTCCAGTTCCTGATAGATTCACAGCTGCATTCTACAAGAAATTTATAGAAGATATAATCCCCACACTCCACAAACTCTTCAATGAAGTTGAAAAGGAAACAGTCCTCCCAAAATCATTTCTGGAGGCAAGTATAACACTGATTCCAAAACCAGGGAAAGACACGACCAAAAAGGAGAACTACAGGCCAATCTCCCTCATGAAGATAGATGCAAAAATACACAACAAAATCCTGGCAAATAGAATACAGCAAATCATCAAGAAGATCATACACCAAGACCAGGTAGGATTCATCCCAGGGATACAAGGATGGCTCAATATTTGAAAATCTATAAATGTAATACACTATATTAATAGACTGAAATCTAAAGACCACATGATCTTCTCAATTGATGCAGAGAAAGCCTTTGAAAAAGTCCAAGCCATTCATGTTCAAGGTTCTACAGAAAATTGGAATAGATGAACTCTGTCTTAACTTGATAAAAGCCATGTATGACAACACAAAAGCTCATATAATCCTAAATGGGGAAAAACTGAAATCTTTTACTCTTAAATAAGGTACAAGACAAGGATATCCTCTATCACCCCTCCTATTCAATATAGTCTTGGAATCCTTAGCAGCAGCCATTAGAAAAGAGGGAGAAATAAGGGGAATAAGAATAGGTAAAGAAGAAGTTAAATTATCACTATTTCAGATGACATGATACTTTACTTGAAAGATCGCAAAAATTCCACCAAAAAAGTACTAGAACTGATAGGGAAATTCAGTAGCATAGCAGGATACAAAATCAGTACTCAGAAGTCAATAGCATTCCTCTACGCAGATAACAAGCACACTGAAAGGGAAACAATACAAACAATACCTTTGACAATAGCACCGCAGAAAATGAAATACCTTGGGATTCACTTAAGCGAGGAAGTCAAAGATCTTTTCATGGAAAATTACAACACCTTAAGAAAAGAGATTATAGAGGATTTCAGAAAATGGAAAGATATTCCATGCTTCTGGATAGGAAGAACCAACATAGTGAAGATGGCTATACTCCCAAAATTGCTGTAAAGATTTAATGCAATCCCTATCAAACTGCCACCAACATACCTCCCAGACATAGAGAGATGATTCCTAAAATTTATTTGGAACCACAAACGACCTAGAATAGCAAAGGCAATCTTGGCCAATAAAGACAATGCAGGAGGCATCACAATTCCTGACTTGAAATTATACTACAAAGCCCCTGTGATTAAATCAACATGGTACTGACAACAAAATAGACCTGAGGATCAGTGGAATAGATTAGAAGATGCAGAGGCATCTACAATCACACTCAGCCATCTGATCTTCGACAAAGGGGCTAAACAAGCTCACTGGAAGAAAGAGAGCTTCTTTAACAAGTGGTGCTGGAAAACATGGCTTTCTACATGCCGAACACTAAAACTTGCCCCAGCTCTATCATCATGCAGTAAGTTAAAGTCAAAATGGAATAAAGATCTAAACATTAAAACAGAAGCACTCAATCACTTGAAAGAGAAAGTAGGAGGAACTCTTGAAGACATAGGGGTAGGTAACGACTTCATGAACAAACACATATTCGCACAGGAAGCACTTGAAAGAATCAACAACTGGGATCAACTCTTCTTAAGGTGCTTCTGCATGTCAAAATAAATTGTCAACAGAGTGAAAAGACAACCCACAGATTTTGAAAAAATCCTAACAAATAAGCAATCAGACAGAGGTCGACTGTCTAGAATATATAAAGAACTTAGATATAACAGGGATCTGAAATTTAAAGACCCAATTCAGAAATGGACATCTGAGTTGAATACACACTTTTCAGAGGATGAAATTAAAGAAGTGAATAAATATATGAAAAAAATGCTCCACATCACTAGTCATCTGTGAAATGCAAATAAAAACAACACTGAGATACCATCTCACTCCAGAAAGAATGGCTATCATAAGGAAATCAACCAACAACAAATGTTGGAGAGATTGTGGGGAAAAGGGAACACTTCTCTACTGCTGGTTAGAATGTAGACTGGTACAGCCATTGGGAAGGTCAGTGTGGAGACTCCTCAAAAGAAATCCCATTCAAGCCGGCTATCCCCCCACTGGGAGTTTTCCCAAAGGAACTGAAAACATTGTATCATAGTGATATATGTGTACCTATGTTTATAGCAGCACAATGCGTGATGACAAAATCTTGGAAATGACCAAGATGTCCATCACATGAGGAATGGATGAAAAAGATGTGGTATTTCTATATAATAGAGTATCACTCAGCTTTTAAGAATGATAAGTTTGAAGCATTTATACTGAAGTGGATGCCACTTGAACATATACTCATAAGTGAAATAAACCAGACACACATGTGTAAATATTGTATAGTCTCCCTAGTATAAGAAGCGAAAAGCAGAAATACAAGTGGAAACATACTACAACTAAAGTCAATTGAGCCCGATAAGGCAAAGTGAATGGCATATGCTGCAGGATACTAATCAGCTTTTCTTCTGAATGGTTGGCAATCTAAGTTCACATATCAAATTTTGAGAAATAGAAGAGCCACAAGGCCAGCCAACATTTTGGCCCTAGCCTTTCAAGGTCAGCAAAGACTCAGGACATAGGAGAACCTTTACTGCAACATCATGATACTCAGTTGAGCTCCAAGTTTTCTGAACAAGGAGATTATGGAGCCACAGAGGAAAGAGATCGAAGTTCTACAGTGTTCCTGGAAAGAGTCACATGGAGAGAAAATTTTCTCTCAGGCTCTCACAGAGAGAAAACTGGTCAAGCTTTGGCTGTGACTCATCCACATGGATGACACAGCAAAGGATCTACAGAATAAGGTACAGGACTACAAGATAAACCCTGTGGGCACTTCACTGACCTCATAAGAAACGTAAAGTACATGTGTTGGTATATAGGTCTTGCTCTGTCTCGGTCTTAACCATCCAGCAGAAAAGTATAAAAATGAAGTATACATCGCGGGGACATAATAATAAGTTGAGCTGTAAATGGGCATGATCGACACCTTCTTTAGATAACTCACTATTGTTGTGGAATGCTGGGCTGTGTTGGATTGTGTTATCCAGTTCAGGCACCTAAATTAGTTGAATGACATGGAGTGCCCATCTTTGACAGATGTAGATAAACAAGGGGTATAGAAAGGAAGAATCATGATGTGTGTGTATGGACAGTGCAGTTGGCATAGATAGCGCCGTGCTTCTACATAATTCTATGAGAGGCAAGATTTGCACTAATGGACAGGATATTATGTCAGCTTGTAGTACTATGGATAACCACGAGGAAAATAGCAAGGTAGAAAGTATTAATTATTGACTCTTTGATGTAATTCAGGTATAAAAAATAAGAAACGCAAAGAGCTGCACTCTCTTTATTTGCTGATAAGCGCCTTACAGTATAATAATGTCTGTAAGTATAATATTATGTATGCACGTTCTGTGATACCAAAACATTATGAAAACAGTTTGCAATGTATTAATTTATCAAATCCATCTTGTCAAGGTATCTTAAAAATATAATAATTTCCTTGTATTATATCCAGGTAATATGCATGGGATATTTCTGTTTTCTTGTGTACACTTAAATGTGATCTATGGACTAATCTGTGGTCTATTTTAGAAAACATCCCATGTGCAGCTGAAAAGAATGTGTGTTCAAATGTTTCTTGGTGGCACACTCTTTATGTGCACTAAGTCCATGTTTTCAAAGGTTTCTGTGAGATTTGCTATTTCTTTGATAGTATTTTTTCTGTTTTACATATCTTTTTGAGATAAGGGGGTATTAAGGTCCCCTGTTAGAATTGTGATATTGATTATTCAGTGTTTCATGTCTTTTAAAATTTGTCTTATATAGTTGGGTGTTACCATATTTGGTGCATACATATTTATGACTATTATCTTTTTCTATTGAATTTTTTCCCTAACCAGTATATAGTGACATTATTTTTCTCAATTGATCATTCTTGGTTTGAAGTTCAAACTGTCTGCATAAAGAATAGCTACCCCTGTTTTTTTCTGAGGTCTTGGACCATATATTATTATTTTTCATACTTTAACTTTCAGCCTATAAATTTCTTTATGAGTTAAATGTGTTTCTTGTATATAACATATTGTTAGATGTTGTTTCTTAATCCATTCTGCCAGTCTATTTCTTTTGATTGGTGAAAGTCCATTTACATTGGTGATTATAATTGATATGTGTTGACTTACATTTATCGTATTGTTTTCATGCTATTGCTTCCTTACTTATCTCCTGTGTTTAATAGTTTGCTGTGTTTTGTGGGTCATTATGTTGTCTCTTGGAATTGAGGGCATTCTGATCCCTTTCTAGAATATCTCTAATACTCTGTGTATTAGAGATACACAGGTTAATTTGGTCATCATGAATTTCTTCATTTGTTTATCATTGAAGTCTTTCACTTCTCCATTAAACTTGAAAGAGAGTTTAACAGGGTATATCAGTCTGGGTTGCAATTTGCTTTCTTGTAGGACTTGAAATACTTTGCTCCATGCTCTTCTTGATTTGATGATTTGTAGAGAAATCTGCTGCTATTCTTATGAGTTTCCCTTTAAATATGCTTTGTTTTGTCTCTCAAGCAGGTTTTAGTATGTTCTTGTGCTGAATTTCTGGGATCTTGATTGTATGTCTGGTTGTAGTTTTAATTGAGTTGATGTTAATTGAAGTTCTTATGCCTCAGTTACCAAAATATCAGATTGTTTCCCTGTATTTGGGAAATTTTCTGATATTACTTCTGCCCATATTCTTTTTATGTCTTTTTGTTGCCTCCTTCTTTCTCATCAATGCCTATTACTCTCATGTTGTTCATCTTAGCATCGTCTTGTAGCTGTTGAATTAATATTTCCTGGATCCTAGTTGTTTTTAAGAGATTTTGCCTTACCTTTCCAATATTGTAATGGTGTCTTCAAGGTCTGAAATTCCATTTTCACTTTCATTCAAGTTGTTTTGACAACATTTAATGGAGTTTTTAATTTCTTGCATTCTGTTTCTTTGAATCTGCTTCATGCATTCTGTTTCTTCCCTATATTCCTCACTCAAGGTTTCCATCATTTTTCTATTCTTCCCTATATTTTTATTAGTATCTTCTTCAGAAATGCTTAGTAATTCTTTCATTATAGTTATCATTTCTTTCTTTACCTGTGAGATTATTTTTTATGATGTCTTCCATACTTTTCTATGTTGTTTCTTTTCTTCAGTTGCTCTTATTTCAGAGATTTCACGTGTATAACTTCCAATTTCTTCTAGGTTTGTTTTGTTTGGGCTCAGGGCTTGAGATTGCTTTTTTTAGTGTTTTGGTTGGGATTCAGGAGATTGAAATCAAGGGCCTTGTACTTGCCAGGCACGTGCTTATTCTACTGAGGTATCACTCCAACCCTTTTGAGACTGCATTTTACTTCTACTTTTTGTCATTTTATATTTCAGAGAAAACTCTATTTTGATTTCTGTATTGCCTTTTCTGTGAAAGTTTTATAGTAGGTAGCAGTATCTCTGCAGTCAGAGCCTCTCTGTAAAGAGTCTCTTAAGTATCTCTGCTGTGTCAGAGATTCTTGTTTTGTGTGTGTCCCAATATTTTCCTTTTTCTATTAATTGATAATGAGATATTTGTGTCCTTTTCACACTGTCTTCTATCCTTAACTATAGGGCTTTTTGAGGATATTACCCAAGCATCTCCTAATATTATTACCCAAGGGAGAGCATGTGATTAATGCTGATATTGTTTTCTATTTACACTGGTACAATTAGCAATACCAATAACAACTAGTAAAATTTAAAAATTGACAAACTTTTGTAACTAATGGGTTTGTACTTTAGATTCTAGGAGCAAATATTATAGCTGTATAACAAAGCAGATTGTAAATTGGGGAATTTGTATTTAAATTAGTTTTCTTGAGTTCTGTTTAGGCACAGTCCTTCATGCACCTGGAGTTTTGCAGGAAAAGTAGTTCACCCTAGTTACCTAATGACATATCTGTGCTATGAGGATGCTCTTGAAAGGCTGGGTCTCTGTCTGGGCTTGAGTGGGCCCAGCAGTGCATCTTAACTCACTGGGTCTAATTCTATGGAACTTGAACTTGATTGGCCAGACCTGGCTTGGGTCTGGTTGCTGTGTTCCACTCCTTCCAGCTGATCGCAGTCTACGTGGAGCACTGGCTCCTGATGGATCCTGGTCTTGCAGCTCCTTCCTGGTAGGCCTGAGGATGTAGAGTGGGTCCGCTGAGAGGTCAAACTTGAAACGTTCCTCCTTCAGCTTCATGTAGTACTATCCTGGGATGACAAGAATGCAACATCATGCCTACCTTAGATTTTTCTTCAATTTAGAATTGTATCAATTAAAATGTTCTTCTAGATGGACAAGTGTAGAAACAGGACATGATGAACCATTTTGCTGCATTTTGTTGGATTAGAAAATGTTGGAACTCTAAAATTCTGTTTGGGGGTGAACTAGATAGCTTAGCAGACTAAAGCGCCTGCTAAGGCAAATAGAGGAACTGCATTCGATGACAGCCTTGTCCCTGAGGTGCACTGAGAGGGCGACTGAAGCTGGGCATGATGGTACACACCTGTAATCCCAGGCCTTGGGAGGATCATGAGTTCGATCTGTGTAGTGAGATTCTGTACACTATGTAGGCCCTGTACTAAAAAGAAAAATAAAATAAAAAATAAAATAAAATTCTGTTTTCTTAAAACCTCTTTTCCCAGAGACAAATTAATATATCAGGAAAGTAGAAGGGCTTTTTATAAAAAGCCAATAAGTGAAAACAAAACTCAACAGAATAACAAACAGAACATATCTGTGATTTTTTCTTGTAGGAGAATTAAAGTGGGATTCCTACGAGTGTAGTTTGAGCACATTTATTTTGAAAAAATAGACAGCTGCTCCTACACATACATTTTGCTCAATCATTATATTTCTGCCTTGTCATACATTTTACTCTGATAAATTTAACTTTTTTATGGATAAAAAATATGATAGAACTTGAATAACACGTTCTTTTTTAGTAAAAAAGAACAGTAATGGAGACAATTTAGCTGAATTTCTTCTAAATGTGGTTGGGATGATGTAAAATCTCATGATCACATCTATAAAGAGTTACTCTGAAGGCCAGCCTGATAGCTCAGTGGACTAAAGTGCCTACTTAGGCAGAACACAGTGGCTGGGGTTTGATCCTTGGTGTGCCGTGCCAGCTCTGCCCGTGGAAAAGACTGTGATGACAATTGGGACTGGGTGTGGTGGCATGCGCCTGTCATCCCATAACTTGGGAGGCTGAAAACAGGCGAATCACTACCAGTCCAATCTACTTTGTGAGATACTGTAGACCCTGTAAATCCTGTCCTAAATACGGGAGTAGAGTTACTCTGCTGTTGCACAACCTATACAAAAGAATTCAATGTAGATTCCTTTAGACAAATTCTGTCAGTAACCTTTGTCAGTTTCAATGCAGAAACTCTCCACATTTAATATGAGTTAAAGTGACCTTCTTTAAATTTCTATTTTATTAGCACGTGTTTGCATGTTCACATCCATCTTAGGGATCAGGTACCTATACAGAGTATATCATGACTCTATGTCCCTCTTTCTCTCTCTATTCACTCCTTCCATCTCTACATCTTTTTCCACTCATTTTTTTATAATTGTTTATATTTCACTTTCGACAAATAATGTACTTAACTATTGTGGGTATTTCATACATGTTCATGTCATGTCCTGAATCTTGTTATGGCCGTTCCCTTTCCCCTCCCCGCTTCACCCTGTGTTTCTTGGACCCTCTCCTGTAGGTAACAGATCTATCTCTATGTTTCCTTTCATGAATCTTTTGTTTTGCTCTTTATTTGTAATTTTTACTACTCAAATGCAAGAGCTCAAATAATAATTAAGCTTCTATGTCCGATTTACTTCACTTGACATCATGTTTTCCAAGTAGATGCATCTTGTTTTTAATGAACTAAACTCAAAGAATTAGACCTCCAGGGGTCATTTATAATGTGGTTTAATTTTGCTCTTTTATTCTGCTCTATTATTTTGTTCATACATTTTTTATAACATTTATCACTGACAACAATGTGTAAAAGTTGCTTTTTAGTAACACCATCCAGGGTGGAGAGATGAGTGAGAGGAGAGATCCCTGTGTGTTTTTGTACCTGGGCTTAGAAGCCCATGATGGTACCAAGACGTTTACTGATGCTGGCAGTTGAGACATATGGAAAAGCAGTGGGGAGAATAACAACAAAGAAAACTAACTAGAAGAAGGGCAACAAGGAGTAGGATGAGAAAGCATGACAGCTGAGACTACATGACTTTCTGTGTAGCATTTCCCAGAGAGGAATTTTTTGATGAATTTACACAGCTAAGTAAATTGATTAATAACTAAGAATGTACAGCAGATCATCTCTCTCTCTAATGGTATAAGGGAAGTAATTTTGTTGATTCCACAAACACATTGTTTCACTTTGTTAGATTTGGTAAATTGTATACTTATTGCCATAAAATCAAACTTACAGCTTTTCGGATTGCATCCTTACTCTCAAAATAGGACACCTCCTAACCTTTTCCCCTAGTGAGCAGATACTTCATCGGATGATTTAGCTTTTATATTCTTTTGTGTTGATAAGTTGCAAGTTTTTCAGATTTCACGCTTTCATTGTGCAATTTCTGACCTCAATTATGTATCTCCAAATACAAATACTGAAGAGTATAATTGTTCATTGGGCTTTAAAAGTTGCATTGAAGGAATGCAATAAAATGTATTATAGAATTTTTTGCCAGAAAGTCTTATACCTAGAAGGTTTCACATCAATTTGAATTTCTTAAATTCATACTTTAAACTATTTATATACTATTATTATAAGACATGGTTATTGAAAACATAGAAATGCAGATATTTGTTCTAAAATCTAACAATAAATTGTGTATGGCATACACATGCCCAGGGGTAAGGAATAGCCAGGAATTGAGAAGGGCGAGGGCACAGATAATAATGGGTGTTCATTACATGAGAACACATACCACCTAATTTTCTCTTAAATTCTATTAAAATTTAAGAAACCAGACCTTATAGTTTAGATTTATAGTGTTTAGTTTGGTTGACCAACCTTTATTTAATCAGATACCTGATGCACCTATATTTTCCACTCTTTTCTAAAACACAGATAATTAAGGACAGTTTACATTGAATGGTTTCAGACTTGGCCAGAAGGGAACTGCTGCTCCAGCTTCTTCAGTCTTCTGTCTGCTGCTTTCCCACTATCAGAATTTGAAAATTCATCCTAAATCTCTTATTTGTTGGTTTTGTTTTGTACTTTCAGGTTATATGTAGTACTGCCAGACAAGTCACGACCTCTAGTCCTTAAGAAAAGCAGATGGGTACAAAAATAGCAAAAAGTGAAAGTGTTAAACTGAAAGGAATTGCACAAAAACACCATAAAAAAGAATATAAAGTTTGAAGGAGACAAAAAAGAGTAAAACAAAAGAATGAATCTTTAAAGTTTAGTGAAGATAACAGAGCTTATGTGTTTAGTCATAATTTTCTTAGATAATATTTCCTTTCTTATTTTGTCACTAAAATTCTCATCAGTGTGAGTAGCATTATGTATAAACTATTGTTCTCCCATTCTTTTCTAAAAGTAAACAGGCAACTAGGACCTACAAATTATTTCTTTTTTATTATATATGTAATAGCTAATATTTTCATAACACTAGCTCTAGCCTCCTACCACAAATTCTGACTTTCTTTTGTTTTTGTGTGTGTTTGGCGTGCGGGCTTTGGAAATAACCTTCTTGTTGAACTAGCGTCTACCAAAGTATCCAAAGGCAATGTAACTTTTGAAAGTCTGCAGTACTGTTATCTCATATTAGTATCAGCGAAGAATAGAATCTATTAGAAAAAGGAAAATCACCTTTGACTTGTTGAAATGTTAACCTTTAAGGGGAAAATCTAGTTCGTTATTCCTCAGAAAGATAATTATAAATTATAAGTGCTTATGTATGGTAAAAGACTGAAATATTCAAATAATTTTGTGTAAATGAAGTATAAACATAACCATTACTGATAAATTTATTGCTAGTTTTCTAGTATTAAGGAACACAATACATATTTATATTACTTTAAGTTGTTTGATTTTTATTTATTCAATTCAAACACGATCTTGCTACACAGATCAGACTTGTAGTGATCCTCTTGTCTCAGCCTCCTTGGTGCTGCAATTGCAGGCATGTGCCACCATGCCTGATTTTTTTTTTTTTTTTTTTTTTTTGACTGAACCAGGGATTGAACTCAGGCCCTTGTGCTTGCCAGGGAAGCACTTATTCCACTAAGCCATCTCCCTGGCCTCCCATGCCTGGTTTTGATGGCTGGCATGGCACACTCTTAATTCCCTGGCTGGAACGACAAATGGTACCAAGGATTGAACTTGGGTCCTGGTGCTTGCCAGGCAGGTGCTTAGACCACTGTTTGTTTTTTGTTTTTTTATTCATTGTAATGAGAAAAAAGGTAAAATAGCAATGAAACAGTTTCAAAACAGGTTAGTAGAATGGTTAAAATAAATATATTGCATATTGTTGTCTTCATAGTACTTATTCAGAGGGCAAGATGTATACATGGTATCTTGTCTAAACAATATTAGTATAAACCTTTCTTCTCAATGAACTAAGAAAATGTAGCTGCAAATCTATCCTAATATATATATATATTTTTTCCAGCTGTTTACTTTAGAATTTGACCAAAACAATACAGCTAATGAAGAATCTGTATTTACATAGGTATTTAACATAAATGTGGTATGATTGTTCCCTTTATTAGTCTTGTATTATAAAATCTCCATAATTAAGTTTATTTTTGAATACTTAAAGACACTGACAGAATTTGATAGGCATAAGACATATATATATATATATATATATATATATATATATATAAATATATATATACTTGAAAGGTAAATAGGTTTAAATTCCTTTTATAAAAATTTATATTAAAATGCATCTTTCCATACTATATATTCTTAAGTAGGACTGGTCTTGGTCTTGATGTATTAGTAAAATAGATTTGTTATATTTCAGTTTACTGAATTAAGTATATTTCTTGTAATAATTAAAATTAACATAACATTTATAAAATAATCATTAAATTATTGCCACTGACCAGAGTATTACTGAAACAGTAAGATTGCTTTATTAAAATGGTTATGGAAATAGTATGCTAGCTTTATTAAAACAGTAATAAGTTGAATCTAAGACTTGTAGAATGATAAGCTCCTAGAATTTTATCTGAAAAGTAACTAGAAAACCACTTAATTAGCTACTGAATATATATATATGATATATATATATATCATATATAATCAACTTTTAAGCTTTAGACATAGGCAATTTTCAATATTAAATTTAGAGTCAAAATGTTATTTTGCATAACTTTGCTTCATGGGTTCATTCAATTTTGCATAAGAATGCAAGAATATATTCTTATTCCAAATGGAGAATTTCTTGTTTTAGTTTTAATTACTTTTCATTGGCTTGCTAGATTGGTCTATTTGAAAAACATAAAAATAGCAAATTAGCTTTTAGCTAAGAAATCAGCTTTCATCAGAAGGATCTATACCTATTAAAAGAAATATAAATTACTTCTCCAGTTCACTGATCTGCCCTAAATCTAAAATACAGAATATACATAAATTTGTGCTTCTAACAGTTCAATTCAACACCCATTTGTTGACTGACTTTCATGAACGAGGTTCTCTGTTAGATTTTAGGGAAAAACAAGATATGTAGGACATGATTTCTCCACTTGAAGAATGTGCAGCTCATCAGGGAAAGACAAATCAATAATCACATAATGTCACTATAGTGTGAGACTACCATAGAAGTGCGCATAAGCCTGTGCTTAGCCTGAATATATCACAGGTCTTTCCAGAAGTCTCACTCAGGCTGTATAATGAGGGGTTGGAAAACTTCTCCTATGACAAGCTGCATAGTAAGTACTTGCAATGTTGTCAGTCTGTCTCTGCAATGACCACTTTCCTCTCATTGTAGCTCAGGTATAGCCAGATACCTATGAAAAGAACAAGCACGGTGGACCTCAGAGCCCTTGCTACACATAATCACTCTGCAGGAGGCCAGTGACTTCATTCTGTGTCCTTCCTATCACCTGGACTTACTCTATTCTGTCTATATTCTTTGTTCCTTTCTCATCCTTCTTTCTTTCATAGTGGAATGAAACCAAAATCTATAATCATGATCACTCATGTTGATAAGAGTGTAAACAGATTTCAGTCATTTTTCATAAGAACTATCATTAATAATTTCCAGCTTAAATATTTTTGTCTTTGGAATATGCTCAATTGTAGGTCATTTAATCCTTGAAGCTATCCTGTGGCATAGATACTGTTTTTATTTTCATATTAGAAAACCAGGCCTTAGAGAGAAAAAAAATGGTTAGCTAACGGTATTCAGTTGTCAGAAGACAGGAAGAAAACTAACTTCAAATGTCACAAACTTGACCTTTAAAACACTGCCACATTTAAGGGAAACTACTCTGATTCATTTGGGATTAATAGGTAGGGTAACAAATCCACCTGTTCTGGTTTTTCTACAAATAGGAGACTTCCAGAGTAGCAGTAAAGAAAATTCCAGGCTAATACTTAGGACTGTTTGGGAAACATCCAATGTTTTCCAAACTTGCATGTGTGCAGGAATTATTTAGAGATTTAGGGTTCCATTCTGATTCAGTTTGTGAGTCAGCAGGGTCTGGATGACACCAAGAATCTGGATTTCAAGCACTTGAGTAATTCTGGTACTGCTACTTTGTGAGCTGCAAAGCATACCTTGTGTCCTTGCTCACTGTCCGGCTTATTTGGACCTCATGACTGAAGAATCTATATTTTAATATTTCATAGAGGATGTGTGCAGTCAGTCTTAAGGAGCTCTATTCTAGTTAACATTCCATTCTAGTAAAGTGTTCTTCACATTTGTATCTTTTGTTGTTCTTGTTGTTGTCATTGTGTTATTTGTCATTTTTATTAAACTAGACTTCTTGATCCACAGATGAGGGTGAAAAAGTCCTTTCATCTACTGCTAATATTTTATTTTTTTCTGGAAGGGCAGACATCTCTTTCCTTGGTGTTTATTCATCTTTTCATTCTTTATTTTTCCTAATTCCTTATAACTTCCTTTAACCAGTAATTTAAGCTTTATTTTGGATGTTCATTTCCTAGTCTATTCCTCACAAAAGAAAATTATTCTACTAGAAAAAATCAGATGCTTAATATTCAAGGGGTCAAATTACTTTCTTTTATTTGTAAAGCTGTCTACGAAAATGTAGTTTATAAGATTGCAACAACACTTAATTATTGTCTCACAACAGCATTCTTTGATTTAAAAAAAATCAATAATAAAATGATTTGTATTAACAGCAAGTTCCTTTTTGTTATAGTATTGTCTGAATATAATGAAAAGATTACAGAAATTATCTATAAATTAAAATTTCTAACTTTTCTCTATGTAACACTCATTGTTCTAAGTGGTTTATACTTTAGAGCTTTTAGTGTTCATAAAGACCCCATGAGGTAGATATTATTATTATCTTCAATTTTCAAATGAAGCAACTGAGCAGGGAAAGGTTAATAACCTGTTCGCCATCAAAGAACTAGTAAAGGGTTATGCTGTGATTACAGATTCAAAGAAGTTTGAGTCCAGCATAAATCTCACCTATTTTGTAGTGTGTTGACTGTATTCCACTCCCATGTATACTTATCTTTCGTAGCACTGAGTATAATTTAGCATTACTTTTATTTTTACTTTCAATCAATCTTTTGAACATTGAATCTCTTTGTGAAAAGGAATTGTGTTTGATCTTTTTTATTTCAAGTCCCTGATAGGACTTCAGTCAGTAATCATTTATTAAATGAATTGACAAAAATATTGCAAGGTCTACATGCATGCAAAGTACAATGAAAGAGACGAGAGAAAGAATAAGCCACTCGCTGTCTGGGAATCGGATATCAGAAATAATCCTGTGCTAGGTTTCTGACCTAGAACAGAACATTGTTGTATACTGACTTTTTCACAGCATCTGTTGTTCTGATCCTCATCTTAAATAAAAGTTACCAGACTAATTAGGTACAAAGGTAGTTTAAAGATATTATAAATATATCTTTTATATATACAACATTGCATTGTACTTGTAAGAAATTAAAATAGTTATTTTTTGCTTTGTATTGAGTTTATTTTGTCTTTGAGTTTATTTGTAAATGATATTGTGGCTATTAGGTTTCTTTAGAATGTTAAAAGAGCTCACTTTCTAAATTAGTTTGTGAGATGTTGCAATACCTTTGAATACCCAAAAGTTTGCTATATTTGCAACATGCAAGGAAATTAGCCTTAAATCTTTCCAGTGCTCAGAAACTAAAGCCATGCTTCAAGCTTGTCAGCCCCTGCTCTAATCTTTGCTTATTATTGTTGCTCTGGAATGCCTTGGTCTTTTGTAAGACCTGTTTTTGAGATTTGGAAGCTGTCTTGGGGCACCTGAAGTTTCCTCACACTAGGAACTTTCCAGAAGAATCCCTTCCATCATGGCTGCTGTTTTTTTGTCCTCTGCTGCCTTCATGCCTGCTCAATCTCTGATGATGCCCTGAGAGAGTGGAGTGGTCATGTCTTCTTCCTTTAGTATCTGTTATGAGTTATTTTTTCCACACATGCATACTTCCCTGACTGCAAGGACTAGTATTTATGTTTTACTGAACTTAGAACTGTGAACATTTCGGTATAAGGTATTCATTGAAAGACTCCTTTGATTTTGACATTATCTTTAATTGCAGAGTGTGTTTGCTGTCAGAATTACATAGGATATTATTTATCTCAAGACTTTTTTAAGCCTTTTAAAGTTGTTTTAAATCCAATAACACCTAGTGAAAGACTCTTGTTTTTATTTTTCCTGCTTTTATTTTTTCATTATTGAACATTATTCCTTGTGATTGGGAGTCTGAAAATGAAAGAAAGTAGTAAAAGGAAGCATTTCACTTTCCTGCTAAGTATATAGGGCCCTTGGGTATTTTAAAACTGCCTCTAAATCAATTGAGCAGATATTTTCATTGAAAGATTACATGTAGTTTCTGAAAATTTGAAAAAATCCTTGGTTAAGTTGTTTTCAATCTGTGCATCTTATATCCAACATATAATCAATCAATCAATCAATCAATCAATAGAATGGGCCAGCCAAATAGCTCAACTGATTAAAGCTCCTGCAAGCAGGTGCAGGGCCAGGATTTTGATTCAGGGCCTGATGTGCTGGCCCCACCCCCAGAACGTGCTAAAGTGGCAATTGAGACTGAGTGTGGTGGTGCCCGTAATCCTAGCTCTTGAGAGGCTGTAAATAGGTAGATCACTAGGAGTCTAACCTAGTAGTGAAACCCTGAACACTCTGTAGACCCTTCCCTAAAATACAAAAATAAATAAATAAATTATATCCAACAAAACCTTAAGTAGATTTTTATTAAGCATTGGATACTATGAGTAAGCATATGACTAATACCTATATATATAATGTTTTAAAGGGGGGTATGCAAGTTCCCTATATGCATTGGTTTGGTTTTTGTATAATTTTATTATAAAATTTCTATTTCAGTTTAATCACATTGTATATCAGCCCCTGACTGACAGAAAACTAAATACTGAAAGAAAGCAAATAACTTCTGACAAATTAAGTGTTCTGCAATGCATCTTGTTTCATGTCTTATGTGTACCTACTTTATTTTTTTTATTGGCTTAAAATTTCCCTAGGGACTAGAAAAAGATAGTCATGCACACATGTAAGATATTTCAGTCGTAGCACATAGTGGGTCCACCTCCAAGTTAAAATTATCTTGAGAGAGTTTAGTAATAATTGGGCTCCTGTAGGTTGGAAAAACTTGGGGAAAGGGAGTGGTTCTGTTCAAAGTGGAATATCTGCTAGCCTGGAGAAGAACACTTGAGGCCAGTTCAAACAGAAAACTCTGGATAATGAACAGTTACACAGATTATTTTCAGGCAGATCAATAGAGTTGCGAACTAGAAAAAGATTACTATTTGGTGACTCTCCCAGTCCAGTTTTGATGGGACAAAGCAATAGTGTCTGGCTGACCATGAGAAAGAAGATTTCTGAGACTGCAGATTCAGGGGGTACATTATTTAGAAACACTTCCCCTAGAGATACGGATGATTCCTGGAAGGGAGAGGCTCTGATTATTCAGACTTAAGCCAAGCTTGAGGTCATTTTATTTATTTATTTATTTGGTGTAGGGTCTTGCTACACAGCTCATACTGACAGTGATTCTCCTGTCTCTGTCTCCCCAGTCCTGGAATTACAGGTGTGTACCACTGCGCACAGTTCTGGTAGCCAGCATGGCATTCCCAGGGTTCTGAAACTGGCACAACATGCAGCACCAAGGATAGAATCTGGGTCTTTGTGCTTGCCAAGCAGATGCTTAGATTGCTGAGATCTCTCCAGCCTTTACAGTTAATTTTCAAACCAAGAATTTAGGAAGAAGGTCTTTAGACAAACTGAAGAATACCTAATATCTCTGTCTTCTATGGTTCAGTCAAAAGCAGATTCTTTCATCAGTGGCAACATTGTTTTCCATTTTGAGGATATCCTGCTAGTAAGAGGCTACCTCAGTGTTGTTTTCATTTGCATGTTGTGAATGGTCATCTATGTTAAACATTTTTCAAGTATTTATTGACCACTTGTATTTCTTCATCTAAGAAGTGTCTATTAATTTCAGATGCTTGTATTTAGCCCAAATTTTTGGAGGGAGTCTATTTTGATGATTTTTTTAATTATTCTAGATTTTAGTTTTCTCTCTGATGAGTACCTGGCAAAATAATTTTCTCTTTTCTGTAGTTTGTTTGTTGGTGGTTTCCTTTGCTTCCTAAAATCTTTGTAATTTGACAAGGTCCCACTTATTGATTCTTGATATTATTTCTTGTACAACCTGGGTTCTTTTCAGAATGTCCTTACCTGAAACCACGTCCTCAAGTGTTTTACCTATTTTGCCTTCCAGTGCATTGTTTCTGATTTAATCTTTAGAACTTTGTCCCATTTTGATTTCAAGTTAGTGCATGGTGAGAGAAAATGGATCTAGGCTTAATGTTCAGCATGAAAGAAGCCAGTTAATTTTCCCATCATCGTTTGTTAAACAGACTGTTTTTCCTCCAATGGAGGGATTTGGTCTGTTGTCAACAATAAGGTATCTGAAAGTGGTTGGAGTTGTTTCTGTATCCTTTTTTGTTTCATTGCTCCTCAAGTCTGCTTTTTCCTCCAATGTCATGGTGTTTTTATTACTGTAATATAGCTTCAAGTTTGGGATCATGATGCTTCTTTGCCTTTGCCCTTTTATCCAGAATTACTCTTGTTGTTCTAATTCTGTGAGGAATCTAATTGGTAATTTAATTAGGTTTGCATTAAATCTGTATGCCACTTTCGTAGGTAGAACTATTTTGACTATATTAGTTCTGTCTGTCCAAGAAAAGGGGATACCTTCATTTCATGATATCCTCCAATAGCTCCTTTTTCAGAGTACCATAGTTTTCACTGTAGAGGAGTTTCACTTCTTTAGTTAGATTTATTTCTAGATATTTCAATTTTTTGTGTGTATATTAGTATATTTTATTCAAATTTCTTGTGCAAAAGGTTCATTTTTCTTGGAAATGTGATGTTGTAAGTTCAGCTAAATTTTTTTCTTTATTTTATTCTTTTTTTCCAAATTATTAGAACAGATTCAATAATTAATACATTGATATAGTTTTCTTAGTGGTTATTTGTTGTACAAGGTGCAGACATAATATGCTGCTTACAAACAGTATTAGAGCAGATGCCTCCATTCACTGAGTTAAGAGAATGTAGCTGTATACCTATTATTTTTTAAAAACTGAATTATAGTACAGTTTCAATATTGATATTTCATTTTCTTTAATGCTATTTGTGAAGGGCATTATCTCCCTAAATTTTATTCAGTGAGTTTGCTATTTTTGTATAGGAGCACTACTAATTTTCTGAGTGTTGACATTGTATTATGCTAAAAAACGGAATTTTATTAATAATTCTAAGATTCATTTGCTTCAGAATATTGGGTCTTCTGTTTAGAGGATCATGAAAACTGCAAATGGTGATAATTTACCTTCATATGGAATGCCTCTTTCCCACTCTGTGAGGTCTCTTTTCACTCCATTGATAATTTCTCTTGCTGCGCAAAAGCTTTTTTTTTTTTTCAGTACCGGCAATCAAACTCAGGAACTTGCACTTGCTAGTGACATTCATACCCCTGAGCTAGTTCCCCAGCCCCAGAAGCTTTTAAATAAGATATCCAAGTTGTTGATTCTGTGTAACATTTCCCATGTGATCAAGATTTTGTTCGTGCTGTATTAGCTATACTTATGTCTTCAAGTGCTCTATCTATTATCTTTTCCACCAGATTTAGTGTTGCTGCTTTAATATTTAGATTTTGATGCATTTTGATTTGTTTAGTGCCTGGTGAAAGATATGGGTCTACTTTTATTTTTTTTTTTTGGCATGGAGAAAGCCATTCCAGCACCATTTATTCAAAAGGTTACTTTGTTTCCAATGAACATGTTTGGAACTTTGGTCATAGATAAAGTGCCTGAGTGTGTTTTACTTGTTTCTGCGTCTTCTAATCTGTTATCTTGAACCTCAGCAAAAACCAACCTTTTTTGTTGTTGTTATTTGTTTTTGGTTTTTTTTTCCCACACTGTGTTTATGCTACAGTAACTTTTTGGTATAATTTCAAGTCAGGCATTGTGATGCCCAGAATTGCTTCTGATAGTCTAGGTACCTTACTGTTCCAAATGAGCTTTAGGAATGTTTTCTCTAGTTCTGTGAGGTATGCTAATGATATTTTGAGTGTGATTGATTTAAGTCTGTGTAACCAACTTGGAACTTGGCAATTTTCACCATGTTGGTTCTTCCTACCAACAGCAAGTGATATCTATCCATTTTCTGATATCTGCTTCATTTTCCCTTTCAAAGACTTTAGCATTTCAATGTAAAGATCTTTCACTTCTTTTGTTAGATGAGTTACTTATATAAATGACTGCTACCTACAACAATGTAAAGAATTAAGAAAATTCAGACTCCCCACCCCACTGAGCTATCTCTCCAGAGATACTATATGTATTTTATACTATATGTATTTTACTAATTTCCTGTACAAAACCTCCACATTAACCCTCTTAAAGTCATATACAATAATGTCATTCAGAGCCCTGCATAAAATAATGAACTGTCATCTTTCAAAATGATTGTCATATGGGCCGGGGAGATAGCTCAGCAGTATAAGCACTTTCCTGGCAAGCGCAAGAGCCTGAGTTCAATCCCTGGTTCCACCAAAAAAAAAAAAAAAAATCAAAATGATTGTCAGACAAGACCCCAGGAGCAACTGAGAACACTAGGACAGGAGTGATTAAAGCAAACAGTGATCTTTATTTCAGAATTGGTGCAACATGATCAAGGGAAAGAAAGTCACTGACCACAAAGAAAGGAAGATAGTGGGAGGCATTTTACTAAGGAAGATGGAAAACTTTAAGTTTCTCAGGGGTCATGAGTGGGTTTGATGCCTCTTTGCAGGGAGTAAAATGCAGGATGACAGTAGCATTCTGCTGACTTACAGAGTGGCATTCTATATTGGGCGCACCTGGGGGAAGTGCAGGGTGACAGTGGTATTTTGCTGACTTAGAGTTGCATTCTATAGAATTACAGGGTTTCCTGTAAGCCTGAGAACAAGTCTTGAGGCTATGTCCCCTCCTGAGATCGGCCCATCAGAATATGCTACAGGATTTGTATGTCTGAAGATTGTTTTCTTATGTAATTTAGTCTCTCAGGCTGAATGAGTGGTCTGATAAAGGTTTTCTCTTTAGTTTGGGGAGGCATCTAATTATGAAGACCCAACAATGGTGAAGCCCTTATTTAGAATTTCCAAATTGTGATTTCTAACAATATCTGGGCTCTTATGATTCATGCTATTTCATTATGTTATACATAACTGACTTCTCATTCTTCAGAGAATTGACTGCCTCCCCCAGTGATCTGTAGTTGGGGGCAACTATAATCTTTTGGATTTTAACATGATCTTACAGATTCAGCTTTTACAAGGAGAGAATAATTCCTAGTATCACAAGTTTCAAATTTGAGAAGTGTTATACTGGCTCATCTTACAGATCAGCCGATCACTTCCATGTAAAAACTCATCTCAGCAAATCATTCCCTTTGTGGGAAGAAATACATAATATATAACAACAAAGAGTAAGCCAATGTCTAGAAAAGGAGAGAAATAGGGAAAGTTGATGGTGCTCAGATTTGTTGCTCTAGATTTCTTTGTGTTTTTTGTTCCACATTGAAAGTTTAGCGGTCTAGTAAGATACCTCATAATCTCTATGCCGTCTCCCCATTTTGCTTTGAGATCTGAGCTGCTACTAATTACAAGCAAGAAGGTCCTCACTAAAACTAAGGCATAGAAGAAGGCCTGATGTGTGGTGTGTGCCAAGACAATTTCAGAGTATGATGCTATCAACATTTTAGAGCCCCAAACAGCTTTAGAGTTCAGCAACACTAGAGAGTGATGCTAAACTGTGTCCTCTCCTGAGATCGGCCCATCAGAATATGCTACAGGATTTGTATGTCTGAAGATTGTGTTCTTATGTAATGTATATATTAAGAATCATTATTTTAAATGTAAGACTACTTTTTACTCTTCACATTAATGTATATAGATTTTAAGTTTGAGAAGCATGTTTAAGCCAGGAAAGAACAATAAAAAAAAAGCTATTACTCTTAAAGTCAATGTGAAGGTTATTGGCTTCATTGTAAGGCTATGCCTTAAGGGAAAAAAACCACAGACAAAATATGCACAGTGCTATCCCTTAAGCAAGTGAGTATGTTGTGTCGGAGGCTACTGAGTGTTTTCAAGCAAAAGTCCCTGTACAGGAAACAGTTGGAAAAACTTGAACAATACTGTAGCCTCATATATTTTAAGGTATTGTTAAGTTCATGAAAAAATAAAATATCTGGTCCTGAATAAATATTTTACCTAAGCAACTATCTTCAGTAAATACTTTTTACTCTTCATATTTAATGTGTATGGCCATGATCTTTCTTATTGGAAACCCATCTGACCCAAATCATAGTTTTGTAAATTTTTAAAAGTTCTGGAATATTCGTCATTCATTTAGTTTTTATCTGTAGCTACTTTCACACAACAGTGGCAGAGTTTAGTAGTTATGACAGAGAACATATGTCTTGCAAAGCCTTGAGGCATATGTTTGCAGTCATGTGCAGAAAAAGTTTGCTAAGTAGCCATTCTAAAATTGTTATTCAGTTTTCATTGGAGAAAACTGCTTATGATTTAAACATATAGTATGATCCCTTAAACTGGGTATGATTTCAACATGTGCATATAATCCTTAACTTTTGTTTCATTTTTATTAAGAGAATAAATAGAATAGACTTTCAAAACAGTTTAATAAACAAGTATCAATAAATTATGCACTGCATTTTGTTTTCTTCTTCAAGTACAAGATATAGTGCATTGAGATCCTTTTTAACATTTAAACATTAAATGGATACATTTACTTTTGTATATTTAAAAGTGAATGTGTATATTTTATAACCACATTTTACTCCACAGACTGGATGTACCAATATGCCCAGAAATTAAATTGATAAATCACTTAATTCTTATAGCAGCTTCTTTAATTGAGTCTTCTCTTTGGAAAAATTCTCAGAAAATTTACACTGCTATCCTGAATGCTTTCTCATTTTTTAATACTTGCAGAGGTGCCCTTTTCTTACATACAACTTTCCTGATCTTCTGAGATCTAGGCATTCCGAGACCTGAGGAAGTTGTCTAAAATTGTCTCTACTCCTTGATCCTGATGTCCACTTCTAATTTTCATACTGACCTTCAGACCCAAATAGCATGATTTCCACCCTGGTTCCATAAAGGCATCTGTGTGTGGCAGCCCCAGTTGTCATGTTCTAAGAAAGCTGAATCAGAAACTGGTATACAGGTTCAAATCCACCTCTGTCATGTTTCAAAGTTACTATTGGACAAGATACTTAATTTTCAATATGGCCTCCAAAACTCTATGGGATTAGGAACACACACATGTGTACCATGAATGTCCACAGCAAAATTTTATGACTTTGGTTTACAATTCTCCTCTTTGTTGGTGCTCCTCACATTGGACCAGTTAGCTGCCACTGCTAGGTTGTCAGTGATGCCTTTTTTTTACCTAGACTTCATTTTAATAGATGAACTTATGCTTATTGTTCTTGATGTCTATTATTTCAATTATATTGAAACTATAAATATCCTATTTTCTATCCCATATTATTATATTTACCATAAATATGTAACATAATCTGGTATAAACTGTATTTTTCTTCCTGAAATTAGTCTCAGGGATTTGAGAACTTTTTGACTGCTTTTTTCATTGTGTATTGCTAAGACCTGTAAGTTTCTTATGAAATATACATTGAACAAATGAATAAATGACAAAAAACATGTGACCCATGTCATTAGGAAATACATGAATGAAGAATAACATTCAAAAAGGATGTAAATAGTATACATTAAATATGTGTTAATTATTTTAAAAGTATAATTTACTTTTGTTTATTGCAGAAGTTTCAATAGTACTTGCTTTTGCCAAGGCTAGATTCCATTTTTCACTACTATGATAGACAACCAGAATGAAAGTGGTTAATTACTTTTGTTCATCAGGTTTACGGTTCAAATTCTAAGACCAAATAACTATAATCCTAGGAAGCTGACATTTTAATCAATTAGAATTTAAATCCACAATAATGAAAATGAAAGACTAATTTGTTACTTTGATCTCCCTTGCTTTCTTCTTTCTTTTCTCCTCCTCCCTCTCCTAGTCCCCTTTTTAGTCCTGTCCCTCCTCTGCCCTCCTTCCCCCTCCCATTCCCTGCCCAACCATGCCCACCCGCTCTTTTGTCTTCTGCCCTCTCCTGTCCTCTCTTGTTCTCTTCTGTCATTTCCTCTCTTCTCCTGTCCTGTCCTTTCCTCTCTTCTTTTCTTCTTTCCTCTGCTCTTGCTCCATTTCAACCGTTTCTTCCCTCTTTGCTTTAATAAGAGGCTTAAAGACCTTGCTTTCTCCATACAGCTTAGGATGGTTACCTTTAAATCTAAGACAGAATTTATATTTTAGTCGCATAATAATAGTTACATATATTTATATATTTTTTTCAATAAAATAGTAAATTAGGGAGCACACAATTACACACATACACACAAAAACACACAAAATTCCTCATAGTAATACAGATTTACAAATGCCATCATTAGGAATAGAAAAGTCCTGAATATCAAAATTTTGCCATTGTATTTTGAGAGTAAGCTGAAACCATACACATGGTGGACTTATGCTTCTGCCTCATGCTGAGTTTCACTATTTACTACATGAGATAAAACCATGACAGCACATTTGAAAGCATTTTTCCCACTAATCAGTTAATTGATGTATATGTGTTCATACCTATTTTAAAAGCTCTTGTAGCAACATGAGGGGCATATTCAAAATAAATCCACTTTACTGTTAAGGGAAAGCCTGTCCTGCCATTAAAGCAGTGCATTAGAGAGTTGCTTGAGTGGCCACCCCCACGTTCCACGTTAGCAGTGGTGCTTGTTATCTTCTCTGAGACCTGATCCAGCATAAAGATGTTTAATTTTAGGAAGCATGAATGGTTACATCTCTTCATTACTACTCAGGCACTAAGAGATTTCTATGTTTATTTCTGCATTATTGGAATAATGGAAACTGCTGTGCTACAGAAAACAGAAGGAAAATGATGAAATAAATTATTTAGTTGCACAATTCCCTTAAAAGTCAATTTACATCTGAACTTCTTTATTTTATTAACATAATAAAATCTAAGTTTGCTAATGAAGTAGAAGGCTGAATCTTTTGTAAAAAGCTTATTCATTATACTTATTACTGAAATTTGCATTATAAAATATTTTGGAAAAAAGTCATAAAATAGTCATATGATAAGTGGTAAAAACAAAATATTGCATCATTACAAAACTATACATATTTATGATAATTACATTTAAGTTTAGTCCTATGTATTGTTGATATTAATCTATTGATAATCAAAACTCTACATTTTGTCTTTATATTATTAGCTGCTTCATGTCACAAAACTCATCTCCATTGTGAGAAGAGGAAGAAATATTTTTTTGAGAAGTATAATTGTCACCTGAAATTCCTCAAATATTTCTTGATTAATCAGCAAGTGGTTATGTTAAAAGGCTCAAATTACATTACTTACTATCCAATTTTTTATTGACTAAATATATATGAAATGCTGAATAGGTAAAGACACAATTTAGGGCTTTCTCTTTGGTCATTAAAAAATTTTTGGAGAAAAATGAAGGTTTACTATTTCTTGAAGTTTTTTCTAAGATCCTACAAAAATGATTTGATAAATGCATTATAATTTCAGTAAAATCAATGAAGGTAATTAACAAATGTTAGAACTTTTTAAATACTCTGTGATATTTTCACTATAGAAAATATAAAAAGTAGGTTTAGAAAGACATTTACCAGACAATCAAATTTAACTGTGTCTCACATCTAGAAATTGTTTTAAAATGTAAATATGTTATATGTTAGAATTTTGTGAAATAGTATTGTGGGTTTGTGTGTCAAAAAAGATATAGTAAAGTCTTAACTGCTATTACCTGTAAGGGTGATCTTATTTGGAAATAAATTTATCTGTCTGTCTGTCTGTCTGTCTCTAATTAAGATGAGGTCATGAAGGGTTAAGTGGGGCTGTAACTCCAATGTAAGAAAGCCATACAGTGGAGGAAGAGAGTCACACCAGCAAAAGCACCACGTGGCAATGGAGACTGACAGTAGAATGATGCTTCTGCAGGGCAAGCACCGCTGTGGGTTGCTGGCCACTGCTGAAGCCAAAGAGAGACATAAAACAATACTCCCATTCAGTCCCTAAAGAAACGAATTTTACCAATAACTTGATTTTAGACTTTTTGCTTTCAAAAATGTCAGAGAATACTTTTCTGTTGGTTTAAGCCAACCCGTTTGTAATAATTAGTTGTGGCAGCCCTAAAAACAACTAATACAGCCAGTTTGTAAGTAATTACATGAATTCCTCTTGTGGCCAATTAAGAGAAGAATCTCGTTAAATTTATACTGATAGTTGCAGAAAGAATAAACATGAGTCTCTCTCATTTCAGGAAGAATTATCCTTAAGATGACAAGTTAATAAAATGAAAAAGAAATGGCAATGTAATGCTCAGGAGAGTAGTAACCCCCACAACAGAAATGTCACCAGTGCTTGAGGAAGTCCAGACAGGGAGAAAGGCAAGTGTCATTCTGATGCTCTGTCTTCTTGCCCAACCATCCTTTCCATGTGCCTTTCATCCTAAGTCAAGGTCACTGCTTTAGGTACAGCCTTCGCAGCTCCATTTGTAACCGGAAAAGGGGAGAGTCATATCCTCTATAATGATAGCTATTTCTCAGCAGCAGCAAATTATATTTATGTTCTTCCTCCTTGCCCTACTTATACACCCAGTTTGCTGCAGGAGAACCTTTTTCTTATTTGGTGCCCTTGTCATAGGACCACCATTTCTTGCAAGTAGCAAAGGGGAGCTGTACATTTCTTTCCCAGTGGATGTGCGCTCCCCTTGTGAAAGGTCAAAATTTACGTTACTAATAAAGGGGAGAAAAGTGGATATGGCAAAAATGAGTGGTCTCTGCCATCCCCAATAAATTGACAACTGAAATAATCCTTTTATATCACAGACTTTACTAAAAACAATCCATTTATGATGTAGTTGTTGAAGTTAACATAGTCCATATAGTAAAACGGATTACCAAAACTAGAGCCTTAAGTCTATCGACTAAATATTTCAGAGATCTCTCGGTTCCTCCCAGTCTCCTTTGATGACACTATCTTTTATCCAAACTACTGTTGTAATCTTCTGGCCTCTTCTGCAACTTCCAATGTAGTTTTCACTCTTCACTGATTTGTCTTCATTATCTTAACAATTTTTTTGTATACGATTTAAAAAATATTTTTATGGGCTTATTACTGCCCCTTCTTATGTTCTATTATTATTTTTTGTAGAGCAGACTTTAATTTACACTATTACTCTCATCACGTCTTCAGTTTCTTCACTATTAGCTTCTTTTTCTATCCATTTGCCTCCCTGCCTGAATTTTTCATCTTTACTCAGATAATTTCTATGCATTCTTGAAGTTTTAAC
>PVKA01001724.1:47994-86534 GCA_004027165.1 Ctenomys sociabilis
TTTTTTTTTTTTTTTTTTTTTTTTTTTTTTTTTTTTTTTTTTTTTTTTTTTTTTGTCTTTTTGAGACAGGGTCTCACTATGCAGTTCAGGCTGGCCTTAAGCTCACTTTGTAGTTCAGGCTGGTCTCGAACTCACAACAATCCTCCTGCCTCAGCCTCCCGAGTGCTGGGATTACAGGCATGTGCCACCATGCCCGGCTAATTTTTAATTTCTTTTATTCCCACTAGAAAAGCCTTTTGTTTTTTTGGTCCTGGGGATTGAATTCACGACCTTTCACATGATGGGAGGCACTGATGCAGCTGACATATGTCCCCAGCTCTAGAAAAACCTCTTCTGTTTTGCTTATTCTACTATCTCTAGTGCATAGAAAAAAAAAGCAGGGTTATATTAATAGAAAGAACTCATCAATTGTCTAATTCAGATATTCTTGAATTTAGTAAAGAGTAATTAATAACATCTAGAATTTTTAGTGAATATTTTGTATACTGATTAATTTGTTATCAGTATTTATCATTATGGATTGCATAATTTTTGTGAAACAGATGTTATTTATGACTATTTTCTCAATACATGGGATTATAAATTTAGAAATAGCAATATTTGATCCTTGTGTTCCAGGTATGGTGCTTAAAGCTAGACAAACAGAAAGTAAATCAAAACCCTATCCATGTAAAACCTTTATTCCTAGATAAATTATTCAATTACTCATAGAATTTAATAAAAGAAGAATTTAATGGGTCATTAAAACAATAGGCAGTAGCATACTTACTGACAAGCAAAGGTTTTCTGGGTGTATTGCTAAATGAACAAATGAAACAGATTCTGGGGCTGGGGAGATTGCTCAGTGCAATAGCACTTCCCTGACAAATGCAAGGGTCTTAATCCAACCCTTGGGTTTGCCAAAAAAAAAAAAAAAAAAGAAATACCAGGTTCTACTTCTGTGTCAGAGTGCATCTGGAAAAGTTAAGGCCTTAAATTAGCTCTCTTGTAAGTTTTTCTTACAGTGATTATTTCTCAGATTTTTCTTTTTAATCTTTCTAAACAGTGCATCAGTAGACCATGATTTGCAATAACTAAATGCTGATCTTGACATCTGAGGAAAAAGTTATTTTGTATGAATGGTCATGTGAATCAAATAGAGTTATGTTTTTCTCTCTCATGGTATTTTAATTAAACATATAGCAGTTACTTATCCTACAAAATGGGTGTGGCAGAACTAACAGTGGATGATTTTAATTGATTTGCTCATGTTAATTTACATAGATACATAACTTACTCTATATTTTGCAAAACTAATTTGTGCCACACAGACATCCATATGAATACTTAATATATTCTTTTGCTAATCCTCATGACATCCTGCAAGGTGAATGCAGGTGATTTGCCCAAGGTTACTCACTAAGTGGCAAACTAGGGATTTAAATCTGTCCAACCAATTCTGGCTTGCTGTGGATGTCGGTTAGAATAGGGTGAAGATCATCACATGTATGTCTATTATCTTGTAAGAACCTTATTATACTGGTACTGTGTCCTAGTCAGTCGCCCAAAGTTCCCAAAATCAGATGGCCTATTTTTATGTGACTTGCAGTCTGTTTTCTTGAAAACATTTTCACCAAATGCATCAAGACTCACACTGAGAATAGAAACATGTCAGACTTCTCTCAAAATAATTTTCTCCTTTAAAGTTATTTTTTTCTTCTGTAATGTAATGCCACTAAATAATACAGCTGGTTGTTATACTTTATTTAATACTAAAGCAATGTTCTACAGTATCCTCTACCAGAATGAAAACAAATCTGGTTAGACATTTTACCATCTCCTTCTGCCCTTTTTGAGACATGTGTGCTTTTGTTAGATTTCATGTCTGTTGCTAGTAGGCCGAGTACCTGAAGCTCATTACCGCAAGAAATAAAGAGTGGCGAGTACAGGAAAGGTGGTCCTGTATGCTGTTCCTCACTGATTTAAGGTCTCATAAAAACCTGTCAAAAATGATATCAGCATCCAGTACCATCATGCCAAGTTTTGGAGAAGAAGTTTCCATGTTTATATTAAAAAATATCAATCATTCTAAATACTGAGTCAAGCTTGTCTTTTAGTAGCAATATTTCCATTTGCAGTAAAGATGTATGGGGAAGACTGCTCTGCATTCACAGCTCTTATATCAATGTCAAAATTAGTATATAAAGCATCCATCAGATATATACACAAGGTGAACTGGTCATGCCTTTTACAAAGTTCTATATATTTGAATTTTTACCAGTTAGTTTCAGAAACCTCTAGAAATGGACAAATTAACATGTGCAAGCCACTATTCAGAAGCCATATTCAAAGCAGAAACAAAAACAAGCAAACAGACAGTCTAGGATGTGGCTTAAGAATTCAATAAGTTCATCCAGGCTATAAGTTTTTATTTGAGTGCTTTATTTTCGGATTTGATTGCAAATGTTCACATGCAGCAGGAATGCTAGATTTTATTTAAGTCATGGTAAACATCAAGTTCTGCATAAACAAACATAAATACTTACTGGTCAATAACCAATCAAACATAAGGATTTAAATAAGTGTAATTCTGTTTTCCTCCAGCTCTGTTCACACAAATATTTCATGACTATTTGTAATTTATCAGAAGAGATATATGTTCATTACTGTAGTTTATATGTTTCTTAACTTACTGAAAGTGACAGCTATCCTATACTACTGTGTGGTATTCTTTGTACACGTTCCTCACATTTAAATTCTATGACATGCCAAAATAGCAAGATAAATTTGCACAGCAGTCAAGGGTTTTTATTATTCCTTTGTGATAGTTAGCTGTATTAAGGTATTGGTATGGTTTGCATCTAGTTGTCTACCCAAAGCCTCAGGCAGTCATAGGGCTGCTTCTTGAATTCATTATTAACTCATGATCCAAAGCTGGAATTATGGCTGTGAGTGCTATGCCCATCCTGGAGTGGGTAATCGGTTTACAATGTAAGGAGGGGGAGAAGCTTGCTAGCTTCTGCAACTGCTGCCCCTCCCTTTTGCCCTTTGGTATTTCCTGCCACCTAGAATGGCCACACTGGGCCATGTGTTACCTGCTTTGGAGCCAGCAGAGTATGGACTGAAACTTCCACTAACTGTAAGCTAAATAAGCCTTTTTTTTTTCTCTTTATTTTTGATGTCAGGTATTTTATCTTAGGTACCTTTCTCTTGTTGCTGGGATAAAATAATCTCCTAAGGGCAGATCAGATAGCTCAGCAGATTAAAGCACTTACTTAGGCAGATGGACGGATGGGGGGGCGGGTTGATCCCCAGCCTGCCATGCTGGCTCTGTCCCCTGGGGTGAGTTGAGACAACAATTGAGACTGGTTGTGGTGGCATGCCTGTAATCCCAGCACTTGGGAAGCTGAAAAACAGGAAGGATCACTATAAATCCAATCTGTATAGTGAGACCTATGCTAACTACATTTAAAAAAAAAAACTTTTTAAAAATTGGTCCCAAAAGCTTCAGTCTTCATAGAGGTTTGCTCTTTTTTTTTTTGACAGATATTGAGACAGATGTTCAAAAATTTTTTCTGCTTCAGCTCCTCCCTGTGTTTTATAAAATATCAAATTATAATATCATGTTCTTTTTATTCATGGATCACAATTAGTGTATGCTATAATATCGAGCCAGTTCTCCTGGCTGGAATTTCTATCATGATTTATATAAAAACTTAAAATAATTTTCACATAAATCATGGATCTTACCCTTCTTTCATAGAAACTATCACATTATCTCTCTGGGAATTAACATAAAACCTCATTGTGTAATCTGCAGTGTCTGCCTTTCTGTATTTATTTATTTATTTTTATTGTCAGTAATAGTGTACTCACATAGCTGCTCATAGGGGAACAACACTATAAAAGGATTTCCCTGCTCATAAGTTCCAGCTGGACTTAGCTTTAGGATATTCTGATCAGTAATGTTAGACCCAACATTGAGCATATGCTTATCCTTGTTCCTATGAAAATAATAAGGTTATTGCCATTAGAAAACTGACCACGAGATTTGAACCTAATCTATGAGTTTGTCAATGATCTGATTTCACTTCATTTACCATTTCCCCCATTCCATCCTTTTCCCATGGAACTATGTGAGGCAGTTTTTGAGCATAAGTGTGCTCACTTAAGAAGGCATTAGACTGGTTCTTTGATTCTTTGATTCTGGATTGGAAATACCTAGAGTATATTCTTCAGCATCCAGTGTTGTTCAGTATCATATATATGTATATATATATATATATATATATATATATATATATATATATATATATATATGCCTTTTTTATGGGTTCCAGTTATTCCCCTCCAAAATCAATGTGTCTGGCAATATTCTTCAGTATCAGGGGGCTAGGGAGATGGCTCAGTAGAGTAAGCTCTTGTCTGCCAAGCACAAGGCCTTGAGTTCAATTCCCAGTACCGCAAAAAATAAAAGTAAAAAATAAAAGCATAAACTCTTCAGTGTCAGGTTATTAGGAGAAACTTCAAGAATATGTCCCTAGAAAGAAGGAACTTATCTTTCAATCAAAGAATTAACCTTTTCTTAGGGACAGCAAGGCCTAGATTTCTCTTGTTTCTTGACTGAAAACTAGACCCACCACAAGACATTACATATCATAAGCATACAAGCAATTAGCAAGTTAATGAATGACTGTGTCAGACATCCCCAGGTTTCATTGAGGCATCGTAGTATTTAAGCATTCGTGTAAGTCTGTTTGCTTAAGGACCAGGCACATCATTTAGGAGATTATTAAAACTCTTCTTTACACTGTGGTAGTAATTCATAAATGATTAGTACATCTTGGAACTGTGATTTTAAGAAAAAAAGATTTTCTCTGCAAATATTCAGCAGTTGGCAAAGAACAGTAAAATTCCTATCAATGTTCCATAGAAATTTCTTAAGAAGGGATGCTTGCATTTAGGTACATTTCAAATTGATATTTCTAGCCGGGCGTGATGGCGCATGCCTGTAATCCCAGCACTGGGGAGGCTGAGGCAGGAGGATTGTTGTGAGTTCGAGACCAGCCTGAGCTACAAAGTGAGCTTAAGGCCAGCCTGAACTGAATAGTGAGACCCTGTCTCAAAAAAAGACAAAAAAAAAAAAAAAAAACGAAAAAAAACAAATTGATATTTCTTCAAGGCTTTAATTGTGGATCTACACTAATGGAAGTGAATTGGACATAAAAACATGCCATTGCTTCCCTTCACCTATTCTGCCTTGCTAAGAAATCGGTCCCCTTTCTTGGGAGATCTGAGCCTATTGGGGCCCCACCCTGCCTCCCATTTCCAGGCTGGCGCTCTGAATTACGTGTCTAGTACTTATGGAACTGTGCTTTGCACACTTAAAAGTTTGATCCAGAGTCATTGCAGTATCATCCATAACAGTGTGGAATGCGTTTAACTGTTGTCTTGTTATTTCAAACTATTACTGTGATTCTTACACTTTCAGTGTCCCCAAAGGCTCTTTAATACCTTCAGTGTGAGTATTCAGATTACTTGCATGCATAATCTCTAGTGCCATTTCTTCTTTTAATTTTTAATTTATTTTTATTAATTTAATTGTGAAACAAATAGCAATGAGACAATTTCAAAACAAGTTAATAAGACAGTTTCAATAATTAATATATTGCAAATTGTGGTCTTTGTAGTAGTTATTCATAGTACAAGATGCAGACAGGATCTCTTGTCTAAACAGTATTACTACAAACCTTTCTTCTCATTGAATTAAGAAAAAGTTGCTGTGTATCTATCCTATTTTGTATGTACAGTTACAAAATCGTCCTTCATTTGTATCCCCCTTTTTTTTTGTTTAGTTTTGTCAGAGACAGGTATTCCATTGATATTCAAATTGCTGAATTCACATACCTACAATATTTTAAGATAGTGTCTATGAACTTCATAGTGTTTACGATCTTCATAGTTTTTTCTGAAGCCTTGACAAAACTGACGATGAAACAGTAATTTTTTTTTTTACTTTTAAAAACTAACTTGTATTTTATTATGTTTTAACAAATAAATGGAATACATATCCCTGATTCCTTTTTCGTATTGTTCACATTCTCTTCACACTCTCCTTGCCTGCAGGAGGTTCTTACCAGGGGTGCTTGCCCCCAGCAAAGATGTTAGCACCTCTGAGCAGCTGAGTTTGCTGCAAAATATTTAATATTATAATGCATTTTTGTCTTCTGAAGTGAAATACTATCACTTTTAGAATACTATGAACATAAAATCTGACAGTATTTTCTTGGGTTTTAGCAATAAATAGAAGACCGGAAGATACAAACACTTCAAGTTTTGTAATTATTAGTGAAAGGGTGACATACCAGAATCTCTAGGAAGTGAAAGAAATTTTTATTAAAATGAAAAAAAAAGTGCTGTGAATACGATTCTCCTGACTCAGAGCTCTGATTGCTGTCACTGAAATACACAGTTCATCAATTTATCCTTACATCCGTTTGTTCTTTTTCTTTCTTTTGTATCTTTTTTTTTACTTTTTTATTTCTTAAAGAAAATAAAAAATAGAAAAAAAAAGTTACAAATGATACAGAATTTCATGTATGGCTTTTTAATCCATAAATGTTTCATGAAATGACACAGTGCCTGCTCACTTGTTATATTTTGCAGATACAAAGATAAAAATAAGGCACAGTTGCCATCTTCAAATAACTCACAACTATTAGAGAAAACAAACTCCTGGTGTGAAACAATCAACATAAATGCCATCTTAGAGGAATGTACAAAATTCCATAGTCTCTCCCATCTTGCCTTTAAGTATTTCATGTTGAGACTGTGGACAAATAAAGCTTTCAGGATTCTTTTTCACAATCTTATCTTCATGTGCAACCACCAGAATCCATGCCCTTTCATGGGAAATGCATTTTCCTATATCTTGTTGACTGTCATGTTTTTCTTTCAGAGGACTCTGAGAAGGGGAATTTTTATATTTCTTTCTTTTTACTTTATGCATTTGGTACAGTTCTACGAAACTTGGACTCTTAGTGATCCTCCTGTTTTCAGCCTCCCCGGCACTGGAGTTATAGGCATGAGCTGCCATTCCTAGACTCAATCACTGGCTCATCCTGCCCAGGGGCAGAGCGAGTGTCACATGGGGGACCAGAGATCGAACCCTGCTCCCTGCGCTTGCCAAAGCAGGCACTTAGCTATCTCATTGGCCCTAGCAATTTTTATGTTTCTGAATACACATGTCAATTTTCAGAAAAAGGTAACAACTTAAAAAAGCATAATTTGTATGTACATTGGGCATGTGAAGAAGAATCTTAATAATAACATGTACTTATTCAATTTTTAAATGATAGGTTAAATAAATACAGCAAAGTTCATAGATACAAAATCTTAACTACTGTATTCCAAGAATTTGGATACTATATGGGCACTAATACAAATGGCACAACTACTATGGGATGCTGCTAAAACATGGGGCTACCTGTTCTAGTAGACACATTTTAAAGACTTTTTCTACTTGATTTGAGAAAACAGTAGATAATTGAGTGCCAATTTTGTCTCAGATTATATATCTATAACATTGAACATGTTAGGTCATCAACATCTTTTGCAATGTGCTTTTACCCAACTCAATTATATTTGGAGATTTAGAAGGATGTGTTTAGATGCTATTAACGTTGCTGCTCCTTGTAGCCATGGGTGGTGAGGCTGTAATAGTAAGCACAGACTTAATAAGGCCAGGTTCAAGAGTTTAATGGCTTTTGTGATGAAGTTAGATTTCATTCTACTTCTTGCTGAAAACTAGATACCAAGTCATTGCCTGCCAACTCTCAGTGGCATGTTTTGGTTAAGGGAGATATATCAACAAAATCAATGATATGAGGAAAAGAAAGCTCAGGGCACATATTTCAGTAGCATCATCTGAAATGATGCATGTATGTATTCATTACAAATTTGTGATGCCCCACCTTTATCTAACATTCTTCGAGACCCTGGGGAGATAAAGAATGTACACTGCTCCTTCTCTTGGAAAACCTCATAGGTTTGTTTGTTTAGAATCTTAAGTTTCCCATGAAATGCTACAAGTTTTGTTGGGTTTTATTTCTATGGTTCAGTGGTTACAACACAGTTGTATTGAATCCATTGTTTTTTATCTGAAGGCCTTCCAATAGGATTTTGTTTTTACACAGAGTATTTTTAAGGTCAAATTATATGCTTACTTTTTAAGATAGTGTTTATGATCTTCATAGTTTTTTCTGAAGCCTTGACAAAACTGACAATGAAACAGTAATTTTTTTAACTTTTAGAAACTAACTTTGTATTTTATTATGTTTTAACAAATGTTATAAGAAAGAAGAAGAAAAATAGATGAAATATTTTAAATTATATTGTTTTGAAATTCTTCTGTGTACAATATACAGATCTCGGCCCTGGGTAGTTAATCAGCAATGACCCCTTTTCCATAGACAATACAATCAAAGATCCTGAGATTGTGAAGGTGGCAAACTCTATATATACTGTGTTTTTCACATACAAACATATCTATGAAGAAGTTTAATTTAGAAATTAGGTATAGTCCGAGATTAATAACATAGCATACTATTATAGTATAAAATATGTAAATGTGGTGCATTTTAAAATACCATTTTTTGTACTCAGCCTTCTATTTGTTTGATGTAGTGAGATGATACTGTGCCTCTAATAACTGACAAAGCTACTAAGTGACTCACAGGCAGGTATCATATACCACATTGATACTGGCATAAAGATAATTCACATCCCAGAATTTCATCACGCTGCTCAGTCATACATGATTCATTTATTATCTATTGGATCTCCCAAGTAATATTTTCAGACCACAGTAACTGATATGATAGAAAGCAAAACGTGGGCTAGGGAGAAGGCTCAGTTGAATAAGCACTTCCCTGGCAGGTGCAAGGGCCTGAGTTCAATCCTGGACTCCACCAAAAAAGGAAAGAAAAAACAGATCCCTCCATTCTTCTGGCTGGGGAGAAGGCTCAGTTGAATAAGCACTTCCCTGGCAAGCCCAAGGGCCTGAGTTCAATCCCTAGTTCCAACAAAAAAGGAAAACAAAACTGTAGATGGGTGAGTGAATGAATATAAAATGTGCGTGTGGTCACCCAATGAAGAGAAGGCTCCCATCACCATTCAAGTATAAAGGGTGCATTCTGCTGGGCTGTACAACACAAAATGCCAAAAGCTGAATTTAATATTTTTTTAAATGATATTGGAGACATGTACTAAATGAGAAGTTTTTAAAGGTAAAAATACAAAACTATTGTTTTTCTCTATAATAAATTTGGTATAAATTTTATTTATTTATTTGAGTACTGTATTATTTATTTAGGATACCTAGTGCTATACTCAGTGGCCTAACACTGGTTCTGGGATTTGGACTGAGGACCTTGCACTTACCAGGCAGGCTCTGTGCTACTGAGCTACATCTCCCACCCGAGTACATTCTCTTCATTCTATTTATATAAGAGGCAATAGGAAATGTGGCTCAACAATGTTTACTTTTCTTACAATATTCTATTGTGCATTGCTGTAAAAAAATGTAAACTTTGGGTCAGTGACATAGTTCAGTGGACTAAGAACCTGCTTTATCAAATTCAGGGACCAGGGTTCGATCCCCAGTCCCACTTACCACGCGAGCCTTGCCCCCAAGGGCATGCTGAGCCAGCATCTGATCTGAGTCCCGGCATGGTGGTGCACGGCTGTAATCCCAGTGCTGGGAAGGCTGAAAACAGGAGAATCACTATGAGTCTGAACTGTGTAGTGAGTCCCTACACCAATTACATAAATGAAAAAAAAAAAAAAAAAAAAAAAAACCCACACAAGATTTTCTTTTGATAGTGTAGCGCTTAGGATGGTGGACTGAAAAAAAATCAGTCATGATTTTAGCTTTTTAGTTCTACTTTATAATAAGCTGGACGAAAGGCTATAAAACTGTGTATACTCACACTCTAGCACAGGGGAACATCTTTCTGTTGTCAGCGCCGCGTGTACATTTCGGAGAAAGGGCTCAGCTGATGGAGATGCTGTGAGTCTAGATGACATCAGCAGCAGACCTCAGCCTGAGCCTGGCACTGTGAACCACATCAGCATACAAATAGCATTTCACAGACAAAGATCTTTATTGCATATAAAAGTGAGGGAAAATGAGAGTGTCTAAAAGCATCTGTTACCTTTGAATGATTTAATGTAGGTAAATAAAATGCTGCATTTCAAACTGAATTCGAATTTAATCTTCATTTTTTCACTTGACTGGTAATAATGATTGCTTTTGATTTTAGATATTTGAAGCATAATCCAGAAGTTCTCATTTAAAATTGTGTAGGAGCTCCAGGGGAAGATAGCAGAATATATGAGTTCAAATTTGTGTTTTGGGGAAGGTTTTAATGTCCTTAGTTTAGGGACAGCCATATAAAAATGTTTGTGTGTGTGTGGTGTATGTCATGTCAGTGATGCATAACATGGGCCAGTACTGCCAAGTGGAAGGCTATTGAATGATAAAAAGGGTTATGGAAAGCATCATCTGTTATTTCACTATTTCTCATGCAATCTTCATTAAGTGACATGAGTGCTCTAATTATTTTTATTTTCAACAAAAAATATTAACACATACTTCATACATAATCATACTGCCTAGTGAATAAAGGAAGGATTTAAGTGTGAAGATATAACATTTGGCCAGTGTGTGAAGTACTGGACTCAATTCCTGGCATTTCACACACACACAAAACTACAGAAGTTTGGTAACTGTATCTATAATCTTAAGAATCTTCTGAAAGTGATGCTATTCATTTAGTCCCAAACCTTGTTATGAGACATCTTCAAATGCATAACGAAGAGGTTAATTAGTGTAGAGAACAAAAGATGTCAAAAAGACTTTTAAAATCCTATAAATAGTATTTTAATGCAGAAGTTATGGGGTCTGAAAAGGTTTGGGAACAATACAAATGTGTGTTTAGCATCTTTTCATCTTCATTTTCCTCTATTTTTAGCCATTCTAACTAATGTGTAAATTAACAGTAGAACGAATTTCTCTACTAAGAAAGGCTTAGTTCTGTAGATTTACAGGGTTTGCAAAACATGATGCAATACCAGTAAAAGAATATACATTTGTAAGCACAATTTGGTGTAATCTCAAAATATGCAGGTGAGGAAATTCTACGAAGAACTGAGAAGAGATAAATACTTGCCCACAACTAGGCAGGAGGCCAGAACATGTATCTTTGAAGTTCAAATTGCTGACATCATGGTATACAGTATTGTCTTTTTACAGATGAAGAAAGCACTTGTGACTTAATGGAAATGAAAAAGACTCTCCCAGAGACCCCAGACATTGTAGCCTTAAGTTGCAGGGCAGTCTGAATGCTTCCAAGCACCTTTAGAAATTCACATAGGATATTCTGCAAACTCAGGAGGACGCTCACCAACATTTCTGCAGTGTGGATCAGTCCTGCCAGCAGGTTTCCTCCAACACTCCCTCCTAGTTTCCTGTGCTTATGCAACGATAGCAATAGAAGCTCCTATACTCAGCATTATTTCTGCCATCTCTTTTGATGAAGTATGAGTGGGTAGATTCAGAATGTTTTGGATTTGTGCACTTTTGATTTCCTGAAGTGTCACTGTTGAGAAGAATGTTAATGTTTTATACTATTTCATATATGCTAATTCTTCATGAAGCAAAATCTGTATTTGTTCATTTAATAGGCATTGACTCGGATTAAAGTTCTATCTTCTTTTTTTTTCATGGAACTAGGGATTGAACTCAGGCCCTTGCATTTGCCAGGTAAGCACTTATTCTACTGAGCTATCTCCTTGGCCCTTGATTCAGATTAAAGTAAGTACAGATATATCTTGTAAGAATGAGGATTAGTGCCAGTGGATAAAAAATGAAGTGGTAAGCCAGTAACTTTTTTAGGTGCTCCCACATCCAAAGCAACACGACTGAAGAAATACCATATTGAATCCAAATTGTATTTCAATTTCTAATACAAATACATCTCTCCAGAAAATCAGAGGCATTAAGGAGAATAAAGTTATCATTTTTATGCAATATTATCAGTTTCATTGAAAAAAACATGTATGAGCAGGTACTTTAAAGAGAAAACATTAGCTCTTATAATTATAATACCATATAGATTTCAAATTAGAAAGACTTGAACACTTAATATTCCTCTTCCTCAAATTTCTGAGTTTTTTGTTTTGTTTTCTTTTATTTTTAAAGAATGAAAAATAGTGATAGAAAAAATAGACAGCATTGGAAACAATACAATATTTCACTAAACAATGTAATAGAAATTCAACAATGGTTGCTGTATTAATGATGTTATCTTTAAATCAGTTGTTCAGATTACCAGATACAAATATGCAAGATTTTTATTCAAATTTCTTATATTTATAGTTTACTTGTTGTACTCTTGAAATAGTCTAATTTCTAGATTAAAAAAGAAAATGAGATGGCTATGAAACATTGGTAGGAAGCAATTTGTTTACTGCTACCTAGAATTTCATATTTTAGTAGCGAGTCAGACTCATATCCAATATCTTAAAAGAGCAAATGTTTGCTTTTTAAGTTTCAGATCATGACAGTCATTTATTTCAAACATCTAGCTAAAGAAAAAGAGTCTTCTGTTGTTTGTTTTAAGGCCTATGTACCTAGATGGAACTGACTTAAAACTGTATCTGGAGTTATTCACCTGGAAGAAGGCAATATAACAGTACACACAAAGGCACTTCAGCTAGCAGCTGAGGTTAACCTTCAGGAGCTTTGCAGCCCAGGTGCAAGTGGCTTCCAGTCGGCAGGTGGAGCAGATGTCCCTTGTCAGGAGTGAAAGGTTCCCCATGAGAATCAAAAATAAACAAGGCTAGGTGATCCCCGTATTCTTCTTGATGGTTTTCAGTTGCTTCTTTTTTTCTGCTTCAGCAAACCAAAATACTTTTAAAGGCATCTTTTACATGGAGTGGTAAGTTTGCCTGAACTATGTATCAAGCTACAGAAAAACTTCCAGGAAAGAAAACTAAAAAGATACAAAGCGATGGCTTAATAATTTCTCTCTTTTTTGTTACCATTTACTCATTTAAAATATGATACTCTCTGACTATTGATGAAGCCAGTTGCTACACATATGACATGAAGTATAAATAAGGATTAAGATTAGTTATGTATCCGTATAAGAGCTGGATTTTTGTATTTTTTGTTTTTCATAGTCAGAGGTAGTTACACTGCCTTCACTACTTCAAAAAAGAAAAAAAATGTTTTCAGTTATTTTAAGTGCATTAATAAGTAAATAGCAAAGTTTTTCATGAAGGTGTTTTTCTTCAGAAGGTCAATATTTTTCATAAGATCATTTTACATGAAATGGTTAAAGGAATATTGGTAACATTCTTCAAATGGTGTTAAATTCAAAACATAAGCAATACATTCAGGATTCTAGTAAGTACGATACTTAACTATCCAAACTCTCAGGACTATTTGTCCAAAACCAAAATATAGAAAATGAAAATCAGTTTGAATCTCATTTTAAAACTAAATTAAAATCCATTTGTATCTTAAAGGAATCTTTCCTTTCAATATATGTCTATATTTATAATTTTTTTCTGAGCATTGTTAGTGAATGTACTATAGAAAAAGTACTATAGAAAATATGTGATAGTATGGCTGGGGAGATGGCTCAGTGGAATAAGCGCTTCCCTGGCAAGCACAAGGGCCTGAGTTTAATCCCTGGTTCCGCAAAAAAGAAAAAAAAAACATGTGATAGCAATTTAGGCTTGTGTTTCAGTATTCCAATTAGATTGGTATGGTTCACTTTCCCTCCAAAAACTATATGAGGCTTTTGTAGATAAATAGATGCAACTAGAGACTGTGTTGGTAAGTGAAATAAATCAGATCTGCATATGCAAACTAGTGCGACAACCTGTCAGAATAAATATAAGCTGAAAGGGACAATAGATACTGTGAAAGTGAAAGACTTTGTCCATTGGCAGGGAAAACCTTGAATCAGGAAAAGGACAAAGGAAAGAAGGGAAAAGGTACATTTATGTATATTTGCGGAATGTTTTCCATACTTGTGCTGCCAATTTCTACTGGTTTTTTGGGGGGTGTTGGGGAAGAAAATGGAACTTTATTATTATTTTTCCCTTAATTTTATTAAAAAACAAATAGCAATGAGATAGTTTCAAATCAAATTAGTAGGACAGATTCAATAATTAATACTTTGCATATTGTTTTCTTAACGGTTTTTTATTGTACAAGGTGCAGACATGATATTCTACTTACAAACACTATTAGAGCAGATCCCTCTACTCATTGGTCTACTGGTCTTTTGAAAGAGTAGTTAATGCTTAAAATGTTTTCCTTGTATTCTTCTTATTTTTTCTTTTTAATTTCTTATAACATTTTAAGCCAATTTTTCATGTTTAAATCTGCAAACAACTAATTTGAAGATAACATCACGCAATACAACAACCATTGTTGAATTCCTATTACTTTGTTTAGTGAAATCTTGCATCATTTTTAATGCAATTTTTATTATTATTTTGTATTTTTAAATTAAGAAAACTATACATATGTAAGTTAAAATGCATGGATTTTAAGCTACCCTACTTTGTGAATTTTATCAATAGTCTAAAGATCTTTGAACATTATTAAAAAGGGGATGCATTAAAAAGATATATATTGAAAGGGCTGCTAGTTCAGATCCTTGAAATTTATTTTTATGGTTTGGCCTTCTAGAACTAGATTGTGGATTATCTCATTCTCCCGAGTCTCTTTCCTCCCACTGCTTTGCTTAACAATCTCGATTCAAGTGAATCTAATATTCCCAAAGAAAGTCATCTCTTACAAATGCGACTTTAATTTTGAAATCAGGACACTAAAATGGACTACAGAGTGAGCCTGATTTCTCATTCAGGGTTGAACCATATAAAGTTTACTGAAGGAGATAGAGCAGCAGCACAGCTCCTGCCTAGCAAATGCAAAGTAATGAATTCAATTCCTGGCACCACTAAATACGTAAAATAAAGTTTACTAAAAACACTGATGTTTTGGTGACTCATTCTACCAGGGGGCTTAAAAGGAAAAGGAAAAGAAAGGAGAATGGGACTTGTTGCAAATATATCCCAACAAATTGAAAAAGTGTAATTTGAAGAAATAAAACATTTATATGCCTAACGTTTGAAACATAACTATGGTGTTTGTTTTAAAAAATGAAGCAACTCTAAATTGAAACAGCCTTCTATAAATTCTTACTACATGTAAAGAAAATGATAGTCCAGTTAACTACTCTGAGCATTCATTATGTGTCACCAGATTATCCTTATAATAATAGGAAATGTGTATTTTGTTCCCTGAGTAGTTATGTCCCAAAGACACACACACACACACACACACACACACACACATATATATACATATATATATATATATATATATATATATATATATATATATGTATGTATGTATGTTGTCCTAAGATTTCTTTAGCATCATGCAATAGGTGCTTTAAATACTTAATTTTTATGTAGTCCTTCTGTCCTGAAATACATGTGTTAGTTAGTAGTTCAGGAATTTAGTAGTTCCTGCTGTTATAAAACTTTGACATTGACTATAATTCAGGAGGTTAGAGTCAGTGTGTTCGTATTATCTGTCATTAGAAATATGACAGTACTGTAACTGCAGGACCTTGGGGATGCTTGCGTGTTGGCACTGCCATCTGACTGCCTTAGAAACTGCCAGGCAATCTTCTTAATGCTTCTGACCCTGAGATCATTAACATGGCCCTAGAGGCTTCTGCCTTTTCCATTTGTACATTTATTTTGTAATACATTGTTTGCTGCTATTCTTTCCTCTGATGTAAATGTATAGTTTTAAAGAGAAAGTACTTCAATCTTGTTATCATTCTGTGTCCATCACCTAGTAACAGGTTGCCTCCTATTACAAGTTTTGCTGCTTTTCTGAAAATGTAAATATGTTTCTAATGTTGTGTTTTCAATCTTGTACCTGATTTCTATAAATTCACTTTATGACGTAAACAACTTATCATAACTATAGGCATTTTTTTGTATAGACAGTACAGTTGGGATAGATAACGCTGTGCTTCTACATAATTCTATGAGAGGCAAGATCTGCACTAATGGTGGTTGGACAGGATATTATGTCGGCTTCTAGTACTACGTTCATCCACTAGGTAAATAATTATTGATTTTTTGATATAATTCAGGTATAAAAAATAAGATAAGTAAGCAACTACACTCTTAATTCACTGATAAGAGATATCTGCTAAAATAATATCTGTAAATATAATACCATGTATGCACCTTGTATAATACCAAAACGTTATGAAAACAGTTTGCAATGTATTAATTCATCGAATCTGTATGGTTAAGTTGTCTTGAAACTGTCTGATTGGCATTTGTATTTCAATAAAATAAAAATAAATTAAAAAAAAGAAGTAAAAAAAATAACTATAGGCATTTTTCTACAATTGTATTCATATCATGTAGCCAAAAGTAACCTTTAAAAATAAGTTAAATTTGAAAAGTATCCAGAGTATATTTGATAAGGTTTTAGTTTCTATGCTTCCAAGAGTGCAATCAAGTGTTAGCCAACTTCTGCTTCCTTTAAGATAAGTTCTATTGATTTGCAATTAGCACTCACTAGGGTCTGCAAATTTGGATTGTAAAAAGTCTTTATAAATAAGATTTAACAATGAAGAGAAAACTGAAATATGTTACAAATCCTTAACAAAGAAAGCATAAAATTTCAAGGTTCATAACTAGCAATATGCTACATTTGTTGAGTACATTTCATCAAAGAAATAAGTGAATGTGTGTAAAGGATTGATGGAATTTGGAGTGTATATATCTATATTGATCTATATATTTGAGTGTATATGTGTATTTAAACTAGGAAACAAGGCTGACCAGATAACTCAGCGAACTAAAGTGCCTGCTAAGGCAGAACGTAGCGATTGGGGTTCAATCCCCGACTTGTCATGCCAGCCCCACCATCCGGGGCTCACTGACAGTGAGTGAGGCTGGGCATGGTGCTACACAGCTATAATCCCAGCACTTGGGATTATGCTGATGTCTTTTTCACTAACCTTTGCAAAATTCATCTTCATGGTCTCTATAACAACAGATTAACAAGAAAAACACCTAGTGCATTGATTTCTCCAGGGTTATGATTAGCTTTCCCATTGCTCATATACAACACCCAAGACACACTACTTAGCGAGGGAAAGTGTATTTGATTTACTTTTTCAGAAGATTTAGTCCACAATGGATCAGCTCCCAGAAACATCACAGCAGAAAGGCCTGGCAGAGGAAGGCTGCTCACTTCACAGAAGCAGGAAACACAGCAAGGGGAAAAAGTCAGAAAGAAAGGTACAGGGACCAGGTATAGTATTCATGGGGGTGCCTCCGAGACACAGCTGGAAATATCCAGAAATGTGTTTTACTAATGCCCTAGATGGCTGTTACATTGCTTAGATTGACAGTCCAACATTACTGTTCAGAATTAAGCTTGGTATTGGTGAAGAATGGACACTGTGCAAAATATGATTGGATGTATTTGAAATATGGTAATAAACTAGGTAGGGGAAATTTGGCAACACCTCTTTGTTCAGATTTTTCTTGGTTTCTGAGAATTCAGTACAGCTTCTCCAGAATGAAGTTCTCATAACTAGCTTTAGATAAGGAGTTTGAATATTCTTTCATGATCATATATATAAGGGAAGCAAGACAGGAAATCAAAATGTACCTCTAGCTTCTATAGTTTCCCAGTTGTCAAGGTGATATTTGGGAATCTCTTGTGCACCCTGACAATACCATACATGTACATACATTTTACTTCTTCCATTTATAGAACTAATATAAATTAATATTAAATTAATATTAAATTTGAAAATAACTTAAATGCATGAGGGATATAATTAGATGTTCTGAACTAGAAGTAACAATAGCACTCTCTCTATTTTTTCTTATAGACTTCATCCTATTTTTTCAACACATACATTAAAAACGTTTCCATAGCAATATTCTTCAAGTATATTCCTCAAATAATGATTTCAAAATATTCCTTCAAACTAATATTATATTTAGTAGCGGTGATTTGACTGTATCACTCTGTTGAGAACCATTGTATTCATGGTTTTTTCATCCCCAGCAGACCAGTCTGTATTTTTATTGTCTTTTCACTCATAGACCATCACTCATCTAGAAAAGCACATCTTCTCTGTAATGTCTAAGCAATATCCATGCTAGAGTGATTTAGAAGAAGTCTTTCCCAGTATATGTCACCCAAACTCTTTGTCAATGTCAGTAGCCACCTCCAAGTTGCCAACTTTCTTAGTTATGCCTCTGCCTTCCTGTAATTCCACCTATTAACAAAACGTGACAAAGCTGATATATCCATTATTCCTGAAGCATGTTCTCTGCCTTATATCCTAGACAACACATTTTCACTGCCTGTTCATTTCTTTCCGACTCTACATACGGAGCTCAATCCTTGAAACAGTCTTTTGGCCTCTGCATTTACTGTTTCAGTGGTTGGATCCAGTCCCACATATTTAAAATCTAGGATATATAAAATTTGATTCCATTTTAATACTTTTACCTGTATCATTGCTAAGAAAACCTTTCTTGCTTAATGAAACATGACCTACTATAGTCCCTGCTTATATCCTTACTACCTTGCAATCTGGTTTCCACATAGTTGTCTGTGTTTCTTTTCAAATTGAAGTCTGATCATCTCCTTCTTTGCCATTATTCCACAGTGGCCTTCTACCTCTCCATCATTCATCCATTGTGCTTTAACCATACCATACCAGCCTTTTAGTATAGGCAGATAGAAGTTCTAATTATCTTTCCCTTAATTAAAATATGGCTCAGTTAGCTTGTGCTCAAATTTGATCACAATCACAATCCCACATCTGAAATTTTGAGTTTGCTATATTTTCTTAATTACAATCTCTCTTCCAATAAAATCTGATGAATGAGGCCTTCCCTGAGTAACTTTTCACTGTACATTAGTTTTCTTGAGAGTATACATGTTTATTATTAGTTCTGAAGCACGCTGATGATTTAAAAGGGTGAATGTATTGCAAAACTGCCTAAAACCTAGTCTTTAGCTCTTACTGGTCACTTCATGATTTAGAGAAAGTTCTTGAAATTTTCTGTGCTAGAATTTATAATCTGAAAGGTGGGAACTATACTACTACTATACTTACTTCATCATTATTTTAGGTTATCACAAAATACTTAGAATAGTACAAGGCACCAGCAAATATCTAAAATGTGTTCATTGTAATACTATTATTTTCACACTTTTCAATATATTTCTTTTTCAACATCTTCCTTCTGTTAGTATAATATAGGCTCTTTGCATTCTTTGTTATCACTGTAACTTCAGTACCTAGAAGCATTACAGGCATATCATAAATGATCAAGAGATATTTGTGGGATCATTCAATGATAATGATAGCAATAATATTAGATAATAATCTAATAGACAAGTTCACAATAAACAAAAGAGGATTATGATGGATATATAATTTTCTCCATGGCCAACTCATTCCAATAACCCTAGGCCCATGGATATATATTTGGACACACAAATTCTTTATGATCTACATATGTGTTAGAAGTTGCAGTTAAGTACAATAGTAGGCCGGGCATGGTGGCGTATGCCTGTAATACCAGCACTCAGGAGGCTGAGGCAGGAGGATTGTTGTAAGTTCAAGACCAGCCTGAGCTACAAAGTGAGCTTAGGGCCAGCCTGAACTGCACAGGGAGACCCTGTCTCAAAAAGACAAAAGAAAAAAAAAAGTACAATAGAGTTGCTATGTCTGAGAATTAGGTTTGAATTGATAAAGATGAAATAATATGCAATAAATTTCCCATGGTCAGTAATTTGAAAAGTATATAAATTAATTATTTTAATTTATTGTTCACTTTATGAACATTAAAATTCACTACTTCAGTAAATGTTAAAGATTTTAGTTAGACTCAATATATGAGAGAATTAATTTTTGAAATTTTCCTGTATTCCTATTAACTTTGTTTTTGCACTACAGTGTGTCTTTTAACTATGTATTCTTTATATGATCTATTTTCTAATTAAAAGAGTAATTACTTTCACTCCAGAGAGCCTTAGAATATTTTTTTTAAATAAAAGAATTAAAACTGCTTCCTAGTGTGTAGAGTTTATTGTTGCTGTTGTTTGCTTTGTCTTAGTTAATCAGTATTACACAGGATATATTGCTTTATAAACATTGCCTTTCTTGTGTGGTAGAAAATATTTCCTTGTAGCTCCTGCTAGCCATTGTCAAATTCTCTGTGCTCTATTTTCCTGTCCTTTGACTTGCTTTTCCGCAAAAACAACAAAACAAGAACAACACATGTGTTCTCAAATAGTTTCTCTAAGCCTAAAGATTCTTAGGACGACTTCCTCTAGCCATACACCTCAAACATGGATTCAACCAAGTGGAAAAATTTAGCCAATAAAGCATCATACTCATTTGATTCAGTTTATTATTTATTAAAGTAATAAGGATGTCAATTGCCACCTGCCCACTTGCTTTGTCCTCCAGGAGAACAGTGAAGTACAAAGCGCATGGTAATTTCACAAAGTGAAGAGTGAGCACTGGGCATCCTGATGCGAGAATGCTACTTGGAAGCCTGCGCTGTACCCTGGAAGTGAACTGTGGGAAAAGTGCTTCCTATCTCAACAGAGTCTAGGAAATGAGAAGTTGCCTCATGAGAGCACTCAGGAAGATAAGGCGTGAGAAGAAGGGACCTCACAGACTCTGATACTTTGGGAGAATCCTGAGGTGTTGTGTTATGGACTATATATAGGATTCTGTTCATCTCTCAGTGCATCCTAGGAGGAAAAGGCCTCAGAAATAAGGAAAAGGTAGACAAGAAGACAAGAGCTGTGTTAGGTGGTGGCCTGTTGCCTGATAATCTTCAGAACAATAGTAAGTGTGTTTACACCTCTGCAAAGAACACTTTAGAAGGTCTTTTCATTCTTAATGCTAGTCCAGGGATTTTGGTCCCTAACAACAGCAATTTAACTTTATAAAGTCTAATAGCCCATAACAGTAGTGAGTTAACAGTACAACTGGCAATTATCAGCAATTGTTAGTGCTTTGAGCCTTTTATAGCTAGCATGTTATTATGTATTGCTATTTTACATCTCATGGTGACACTTTTCTGCTGGATGGTTGAGACCAGTTAAAGAAAAAAGCCTACATAAATAAAAATGAAACTTTTGCTATCTAAGAAGATTAACCTTGGAACCATGTATAGTATCTTGTAGACCTTCTATCGGTGTGAGCCATTAGGATAAGTTACATTGCTTGACCAAGTTACTTTCTGTGAAAGCTTGAGAGATTTTTTTTTCTCATCAGGTGACTCACCTTAGGCACACTGGACAACACTGATCACTTTCCTCTATGGTCCCATAGTTTCCTTGATTAGAAAACCAGGACTCAACTGAGTTATAGGATGTCATAGTAGAGGTTCTCTTATGTCCTGAGTACTCACTGACCTCAGAGATGTAGGGCCAAAATATTAGCTAACCTTTTAGCCCATCTATCTCTCTAATTTTTGGTCTCTAAACCTCAGTTGTTAAACATCCAGAAGAGAACCTTACTGATATTATCCTGTATGGAGACAGTAAACTTATCATTACTGAATGTCAAACACCTTAAACATAAAATAATGCCATTAGTTTTAGTAACCATGAATGTTCTAGTATTCAAATCACTATAGAATGTTAACAACAATAATATATTTTACACAGAAATTTGGAAACCAAAACTGTATGTCACATGGTAGCATGACAATCCTTATATTTTGTGACATACTTTAATTATCATTTTGACATAATATAATCCTTTCAAGCGGTCATCTCTATCTAATACATGAGAAGCTTTTACCTAATTTTTCATCATTTAATGGTCTATACATCACAAGCTTTATTTTTGTTCTTTTTTTTTTTTTTTTTTTTTTTTTTTTTTTTTTTTTTTTTTTTTTTTTTTTTTTTTTTTTTTTTGCTAAAGGCAGAGGTCTAAATGTGGGGGAAATTCTTATCACAATAAGCAATCTTTGTTTTACATTTTGGAAGGCCTACAAATCTGAAATCATGAATACACTTAATATACCCTGGAATTAACAATAATGAATTACCATATGCTTGTGTTTTATTTCTTAATTTAGTTTTGTATCAAAAGCACTTTTTAGGAGAAAAGGACTATTGTAATTCTTTCTTGAAAAACTGTCTTTTGAAAAGTGATTAAATTTTTAGAGGTGTCTCCAAAGATACTATAGAGATTACTAGGAGCTCTTTTGTTAATTTAAAAAGGTTGGTCACCCTGTATTCACTGTTTGGAGTCCTGTCCAATAATTTCTCTAATTCTAAGGAATATTTTTTTGATTAGATTAATTTTTTTATGATGTCTGAATAAACTAGTTTCAATATCCATTGTAACTCAGGAGAAACTGCGCTTTTAAGGCTGTATTCCAAATTGTATTATGAACAATAATTTTTAAAAAGAAAACATTTTGAGCTCAAATACAATAGGAACAGCTACTCACAGATGATATACAAATACTTAAATAAAGAGAACACACAAATTTCTTTATAAAACACAATGCACTCAAATATGGTTTTGACCAAATTGAATTATAATAACTACTCAATTTTTAGAAATTTATAATTATAGACTAGTCAAATTTTGTTATTTTTCAATTAGCAGAGATCTAGTATCAAAAATTTTGGAAGGAATAGACTATCTTACCTACTATTAATAAACTTTTTATATGTAGTTGTCTTAAGAACACTAGTAACTTTCAACCCAGTTATCTCTGTGTAGTCTATCACTTATTTAGACCTTAGATTTCCATTTTGTCAACTCCTTCAATAAGTCCAAGGTTGAATCTAGCCTAACAGAAATCAGCTTCTCCAGATATGGTTTCATGGTACAGACTAACACCATGCTCTGCTATCCAAGTAGGATACTCAGCATTCTGTAGAAAAAACAAGCATACCCTCTACCTCAAATTTTATTTTTTTGCCTTACATAATTAAACTATTATTCTATTGCTGTGCTTCCACATTTTGTTAAATTTAAAAATCTAACAGTATATATTTCCAAGTGAAGTAAATTGAGTAGTTATTATAATGGAAAAATTGATGCCCTAATTTGTTTTTGTAATTAAATTTTTATTGTACAGTGAGTAAACTGTTTTGTATATTTTGGAAGAAGAAGCAATCATATAGCCTGCTTTAACTTAATATGATACACCTAGGAAAACAAGCAAATTAATTCCATCTATCTGAAGTATGACTATTGATAATGCCAAATATATTAGACCAAAATTAGGATGGAATTAATTAATATTACATAGTAGAAACTGAAAATAATTTTGTGTTGATCTGCACAGTTTGGGGCACAATAGTTCTTTATTGGATAAGCAGGCCCAAATGCGAAGTTATAATATCTTGTGCCCCTTTGGAGGCCTTCCACCATTTAAATGGGATGTCAAAATGAAGCAATTGTTCAAGCCCCAGTGCTCTTAAGTTGTACTCCAAACCTTTATAGTACTGTATAAAATATCAAAGCTTCTTAATAGCATATTTAATTTAGATTGTAAAATAATGAACTTCATTTGAAATCAAAATAGTTTTAAGTAATATTTTTCAGTACCCTCAATATTGTAAATTTTAGGAAATGAATTTTTTTAGGCACACTTTTTATCTTTAGGATGGAAACAGCCTTTTAAATTAATCACTGTAAGGCAAAAATGTAAAAGTTTCTCTTTTTTGTGTCGATTGTAATGGAGAAAGAAAAACTGCTCTATTTCCTGCTTTTCTGTGAAGCTGTATTCCTGACAGAATGGCTTTTGTATCCCCTCCAGGTCAACAATTATACAACTTTATAGCTGTTCTACATGATGGCCATCCATAAATGCATTTGAAAAGCCCCTTAAAATGTTTTTCTTTTAACTAATTAATTTCTACTTTTAACCTAATATTTCTTCTTTTAAAAAATAATTTTTTAAATTTTTAATCAAAGCAAGAATGACCAATTGCTCAATATAAGAGTCCGAAGTTATTAAACAATGTTTTGAGTAGACACTGGGTTATAAATTTGATTTTACCTGTATAATCAACATAGATGTCACAAAGCAAAACCTGGTGACATCTTTGTATTAGGGCTCTGCCTCTGGTTTCCACTTCTACTTTACTGCCTGTGGCTGGGTTCCAATGTAGGACTCCATAGGTCTCTGGCTGTACTATGGGGAGAAAAGGTCACAGGAAAAAATGAAAGGTTAACAAGAAGACAAGAGCTGAGTCAGGTGGTGGCTCATTGCCTGATTGGCGGATAATCCTCAAACAACAGTAGGGGCATTTATTTATAACTTTTCAAAGTTAGTGTCACATGACACAAGGTTGCCTAGTGACTAATAGCTGACAGTTATTAGGCAGGATGCTTTATTCAAGACTGAGGTAGTTTGACTGCTTTAAGCACTGTGGCTTTGTCTTGCCCTTACACGTATGACCAATTTCAACTTAAGTGGCTCAACAGCTAGATCAGTTGGGTTTACTCTTGTCTATCTGGATTATGCAGGGGTGTGTGAGGTGGCCAGATCTTTGATAGAATGATTTCTCTATGATGTAGAGAAATCCCAGCACTTGGAGGCTGAAAACAGGAGAATCACTACAAGTCTGATCTATGTTGTGAGACTCTAGACCCTGTCCTAAATGCAGAAAAAAAAAAAACTACTTTGAAATGTAAAATGAAAAGGTAAATGCTTTTGTTTATATGAAATTGTTTTAACAATCAACTCTATAGTGATTAAATAAAATTTTAAAATAGGAATTCACTGGCAATTTAGATATAATTTATCTATTTCATAAAATTTTTGTTTGACCCACATTATTCTAATTAGCTCACCAATTGTATTTTATTATACAGCAAAGAAGGCATATTCCAATTTCCAATTGCCCTTCTAGTTTTGAAAACTTGACTTTGAGTTACATATTCATTTATTCATAACTTTATAGTTGAATGTATAAATTTGTACAATATTATATCTAACATACCATATTGCTAATATTCACTTTTAAAGTTTGTTTTACAAGGCTATCAATATCTACACAAGAATGTCCATGTGCACACATAGATTATCTGTACACACTCACACACACACACACACACAGAGGCACAAACATTTAGTCCAGCCTAGATTTCTCCTAGTGGGCCTATTAACATCTCCAGTTGGATATTTTGGAGACTCCCAAATAGCAATTGCTTTTCTACAAGTATAACATTGATAATTAACTGGCATCCCTTATCTATCCAAATGATGGACTTCAGGAATCTATTAGTTAGCAAAATTATTTCATCACTGTCTCCATAGACTGTAACCTTCACAAAAGATACAGAATCTCTGTTATTACTCCTTTATAATTATATTTTTAATGTTTGGCACTAGACTCAACACAAAACAGCTAACCAGTGTTTGTGCAAAAAGAATAACTGTGCATGCAATTTAATCCATAAGAAAATACTTGTCATCTGTAGTAAAATACTTTGCCTTATAATGTCAGTATTGTTTAGGGACAAATGCTCCAGGTGAACAGTGAAGTTGCTTTGCTCTTTACTGACTGTGCTTAAGCTCAATACCATGCTTCTCTAACACTTCCAGTCTCTTCTCTATCTACCATAATATATTATTTCAAGAATCAGTTGAGAAAATGTGTATTCAACTATTTTTGCAAACTATGAAATTTTCCATTGAAATAGTCATTTAATTATAAAAATCCTCCACAATGTATCTATAGGTAAGTCCAAAGCATAATATTCAGCTCTGTGAAGGGTATTCATTCTTCTGTTTTTCAAGGTATACAAGTTAGCTTCTACACTAGAAACATGCATCAGAGCAAGTCCCACAAAATATTCATGCATGGACACATACAGTAACTGTAAATATAGTGTCTGCATGCCACTGCATATTTGCAGTACATTTTTATTCCTTCCCTTTTGCTGCTTTAATTTTTCTGTCAGTGCAAAAAGTTGTTTTTTATTCATGTCATGGCCTTATTTTCTGCAACTCCCTGGTGAAATACATTATTATCAATATTTTGCATATCATGGATCTAGCACTTTTCAGTCTGAAAATTCATGCTGACAATATGTTTTCTAGATTTTGTATCTGGAATACATTATTTTTAACTAGATCTTGGAGTACACATTTCTTCATGTGGCACTTCTTATCATTGAGTATAAGAATACTTCCAATATATTTAGTGATTTTGGTTCCTTTGAGAAGTAGTATGTAGGAAAACCTACATTTTAGCATGCTGAGGAGGAGGAAAGCATGTCCAAAGTTTGCTGTTTTTCAAGTACATATTTGTGCAGTGTCTCTTGGCTTTACTCAAAGCAACCTCTCTTTCCTTTTAAATACTCTGCATAATAATTGACTATGAAAAACCTTAAGATCTTTGGGATTTTGTTAAGATGAATGCATACTAATGTCTGAGAGTTACATCCTGTTTATTTTATAAGTTGTACTAAACTTTTGTTTGAGGACTGCACTCACACAAGCATCCTGAAAAGTATAACGATAAGCATCCTTATAAGCAACCACTTAAGTTTGGCTTCTATGCATTTCATTACCATGTTCAGACAATAACAGTGTGGCTTTAGCTAGCTGATCTCCTCAATCTGAGTTTATGCACATGTATAGGCTTTAAAGATAGGTGTGGACTGACGTTAAGGGATAAAATATGTATTCAGCATTGTCAAGTTAAACTTGACAAGGAAAAGCTGCAAATATTCAAGATTTTTGGGTGTGACTTTTGAGAAAGGCACATATTGTGAAATAATTAATACAATCAAGTTAATTATCATATCTATCACCTTACAGTTATCTTTTTGTGTATGTGTGATAAGAATACTTAAGATATACCGTGTTAGAAAATTTCAAATACAGTGATACCTTTGTTATCAAACTCAGTTCATCCCAGTTTCATGTTTGAACAGCAAAAAGTTCAAGTATTGAACAGACTTTTTTCCTTAAGAAATATTGGTTATGAGTCCCCCAATACTTATAATTTCAATTTTTCCAGAGCTTTAACCATTTTTGCATGGTTTCTTTCTTTAACTCAATTAGGGTCCTCACAGTTCTCCTATTGGCTTTACTGATGGTAGCATTAACTTTCTTTGGCAGCATGGTTATGTTATTTTACGCAAATAAAGTGTGAAAAGAAGCACAGGAGCTAATGTTTTAATGTACTAGCTCTGTGTGTTTTCTGGGTGAGAGCAGCACAAGCAGCACTCTTTTGTGTCTGCGGTGACATGTGATGCATGACTCACTCTGGACCTTTATAGATTTTTTTCAAGTCAGATTTCAGTTTGACTACAGAGTAAAACTATGAACACCAAGCAGAATTTTTTTTTTTTAAATTTTCTCTTTCAGTAGTGGAAAGTTTGAACTTGAAACTGTTGGACAGCTATGAATTACTGAATGTGGAATATTATTGCTAAATATAATCACTGTTCCATCCATTAGCCATGAACAATTTATTCATCTTGTAACCATGATGTTACACCTTTAACTAATAGTTTTCTAACCCTTTAGCCTCTGCAAACTACAAGTGTACTCTTTATTCCTATGACTTAGAACCTTTTGGACTCCGCGCATGTGATGATGCGTACTGTTCATCTTTCTGTGCCTCGTCTATTTAATTTGGCCTAATGTCTTCCAAATTCATCCCAGTTGTCACAAATGTTTAAATTTCCTTTTGTTTTAATACTGAGTATATATCATATTGCCATTATTCATTTGTCCACTAATGGACAGTGATATTACTTCCATTTTTTTTTTGACTGTTGTGAATAGTGATTCAATGATAATGCAAATGAAGTTGTCTCTTTGACACAGTGATTTTATTTATTATGATTCATACTCCAAATTGGGGTTGCTGGGCCCCATGATTGTACTGTTTATCATAGAATTCCACAATGGCTGCACCAACTCATATGGATTCTCCTTATTCTCACCAGCACTTTTCTCACTGAACTTTTTGATAATAGCCATACTATCAGAGGTGAGGTGACATGTCATATTTTTTTCATTTACTCAGTGATTAGTAATATTAAAGTTTTTCATGAACATGTTAATGATTTGTATATATTCTTTGAAAAAATGTTCTAACACACCTTTTGACCATCTTAAACAGTTACTTGGGGCTTTGTCAATGAATTGTGTGGGATATTTTGGGTATTATTCTCTTGCCAAATACATGAATTTAGATACCTGAGTGGAAAAAGTGCTTGCCTGGAAAGCACAAAGTCCTGAGTTTGATCCCTGGTACTGAAAATAAGTGTTAAATACATGATTTTAAAATATTTTCTTTAGTTTTTGGATTCTCTTTACACTTTGTTGATTGTTCCATTCAGCTGTGAAGAAAATTTTTATTTTGTGTATTTCCACTTATCTAAATTTGCTCTAGCCACGGTGACATATCCAAAATGGCATATCCAAAAAGGATTGTCAACTGTAACATTAGAGTTCTTATCCTGTATTTCTTTTAGAAATTATATGGTTTTTAGGTTTTCTTGTTTAATTCTTTAGTCCATCTTTTGTTGATTTTCTCTTGATGTAAGATAGTAACTCAGTTTTGTCCTTATGCATTGGGATGTCTATTTTCTTAACACTATTTAAGGTCTAGGAATACCCATGAGTGTTTTAATTCAGCTTTATGTTACAGATCAAAGATCATAATTAATAAGTCATGAGGAAGAGAGCAGTTGCTGTGCATTCCTACAATCGATATGATAAATAATGAGATAGGAAGATAAGTTCACCTATGATTTAAATACTTCAAGTACACAAGGCATTCTTTTCAACATTCCATGTTCTTGGTACTGCTGTCAGTTAACTGACCTTATGCTCAGAGGCTGTTTCTCAGCCCACTTTTCTTTCTGTTTATCTGTTGCTGTATTTGCCTTAGTACCATGTTGTGGTTCCAAAGCTTGGTGATAAGATTCAGAGTGTGAAAGTGTGATGCTTCTAGCTTCACCCTTACTTAAGATTCCATCAGACACAGTCTTTTTTGATTCCATCCAAAATTTAGCAGTGCTTTTTTGTGTTCCTAAGAATAATTCTATTGGCCTTTGGATACAAAATGCACTGTGGTGCTTGTAGAATGCTTTGGATACTATCCCATTTTCTGAATACTTAATATTCTGATTAATAAGCACAGGCTAGGCATCTTTCTGTTTATTTATGTTTCTGGTTATTATCATCACTATATAGTTTCTTTTTAACTGATCATATTTTGCTATTTGTTTTCTTATTCTACTTTTGTTGGTAGTACTATACATGGACTTGTCTTAATTTGTGTTTTGGATTTTTTTTTTCTGTGCTACCAGAGATTGAACTCAGGCCCCTGTGCTTGTCAGGCAAGCACTTTTTCTTCTGAGCCATCTCCCTGGCCCTGGATTATTTGTTTGCAATGTATAGAAATACAAATATTTTTGTGTATTAGTTTCATAAGGCATAAAGTATATTTTTACAGCTCCATGGGGAATTTTTCTATTTTAGTCTCAGTATTAAATGTTGAACTGGAGGCAAACATTAACGATGAGGAGAATAAATAGAATGCTTCCTCTCTTTTATCCCTAGTCTTTGCCACTCTGCTCTATGGATATTTGTACTGCCTGCACTGTCTCCTGTGTACTTGAAGTATTTAAATCATAGGTGAACTTATCTCCCTATCTTGAGATGAGTTAACAATTGAAAATAAACTGCACATTGTTGTCACAGGTAGCTTTTGCAATATAAAACCTGATCCTTGTGGATTATAAAGTGGTGTATTTCTAGTTTCAGTTGCTGTGCTTCTAGTGACGAATAGGTTGCTGTGGTTTGAATTTTTTTTTAATTTTAGTATAATGCTTTTTGCTTTATAATAGTACAGGTGTGGAGGATATAATGATCACAATTATGGAGAGGTGGTATGGATGCATAATGCAGCCCAATTCTTTTTTTCTCTCTCTCTCAGTTTATTTGTTTGTCTGTCTTCATCTCCAATCTTTCCAACCCTCCTTGCCCTTTCCTATTCTTGTGCTCCTTCCCATTTGTAAAACCCCTGTTTTTCATCTGTCTCTTTTTCTTTTTTTCTTTTTCATCTCCTCTCTGTCCCCAAAAGAGAGATGAGATCACTGTAAATGTTCTTTTTCATTGTTGAGCTTTAGATACCTGTATTTTCTGCAAAGGCCAGATGTAAAATCAATAAGTCATTTGAGATTCCCTTTAAGAGAGCAATTGATAGACTTCATGTTCAACCAGTGCTAAGGACCAAGATGGCACTTAAAATACTGCAATTACATAATTACTACTTTTTTGTAAGACCATATACACTGATTCAATTCATAGATAATACTGCTAGCAAGGCGATCTAAAATTCTTATGTTAGATTATTTCTTATTTCTGTCCAATAACTTCTAGTTCTGAGCCCTAGTTGTTAGTTATTTCTTATTACTGAAATTAATCTCTTGAGTAATTTTTTAGGGGGTTGCCTAGTTGAGTAAGTCTACTCAATTATTTTTGTGTGTGTGTTTTTAGGGAAGGGTCTACAGGGTGTTCAGGGTCTCACTACTAGATCGGCCTGGTAGTGACCCACCTGTTTGCAGCCTCCCAAGAGCTGGGATTACAGGCCTGCACCACCATGCCCACTCTCAATTACTGTCTCAGCCTGCCCCATGGTCAGGTCTGGCACTGTAGGCCCTAGGATTGAACCCCTGACCCCTGCACCTGCTTGCAGGTGCTTTAATCTACTGAGCTATTTGGCCGACTCTTCTATTCAATAGATTACTAAAGCAAAGTTTGTAATTTTTTTCTGAATAGTACTTTAATTTACATTTAAATAGGTAATTTATATGATCACATATATTTTTCAGTTTATATTTTATTTTACCATCCTGCTCTAGCGCTTGTGTCTTCTGTTATAAATCTTTGCTGATAAAAACTAACAGTTATTGGATTCTTGTTCCTTTGTAGAAAAATCTGATTTCCATAAAAGCATATGGCATTTTCCTCATTGTCTTGAAGTTGTTAAATTTCATGGATGAATAAGTGTGAGTCTTCCTTTTATGCTGTATCAAACTCTCCATGTGTACCCCATCCAAAAACATAGTCACTTTTAAGAAAACAACTTTTAGTTCTTGCTTTCACTTCTGCACTTTGTCCTTCCTATCACCTGGCATCCTATTAATCTTTGTGAACCCCAGTTCACTTAATTTTCCTCTAAGTAGTCTATTATAATTTCCCTCAAAATATAGAGACACCTTGATTATTTATCTCCTATTTAAATCTTACTGACTGGTTGCGTATTTACTAGTGACTGTTTTTCATGGGTGACAATCTTTGAAGGATCTAAGAATTTAAACCGTATTCAGGTTAGAAACTGTTATGGGTACTGGCAAGAGATATGAGACTCTTGCATCAGAGAAAAGAGATTTATTACACACAGTATGGTGGGCAGCCTAATAATTAATATGTTATGTCAGTTCTCTTGCTCATAATTCCTACAGGGTGTTATGTATGAACCTCAATATCTGCTCAAGTGTTTTAAGCATGAAATTCCAGACTTCAATGCAGAAAATATTTAAAAATGGGCATGAGTCTTCCCATATTCTGCTGTAGAGGTAAACACCATTTTGTCTTTCAAAATATTAAGCAAAATTTCCCTTTGTTTTGTAGGCACATATTATCACTGAAACGATTCTTACTATTCAACAACTTTGAAGGAAAGTCTGAAATAACAGGTTATCATCCCTTGCATCACAAAGAGGTTCAAAAATTGGAGAAATTTAAGAAGCATTTCCCAACCGTACTGGTGCCCCATTTAATTTTATTTTGGTTTTGGAAATAATGTTTGTTTTTTCAGATTTCAATATGTTTTCTTTTTAATTTATTTTTTGCTTGAATCTTGAACTGAATTTTGGGGAAGAAGGAAAGTTCAAATTTATCTGTAATATGATTATCTCAAGGTGATTTCTAAGAGCTATGATCTATTTTCTAGGTTGGTGTTTTTATTAAATTTTCTTGTACATATGTCATTTGGGAAATTTGTGGCTTTGTAGTGGAACTGGAGATTCCAAATTCCTAGCAGGGTTTTGATGCTGCTGCATCTTTTTCGTTTGAGGAGCAGTTTGGCTCCCAAAGTTGATTAGCCAAGTTGCTAATGAAAAACAGTTTCACCTTTTGTATGTTTAATTTTCTGTCTAAATCTGTGTTTCCCATATTTAGGAATAGAGGTCTCTGATGAATAGCATGATTTGTTTAAGTGCCTCTTTTTAAATCATACTTCTCTCTGTGCAAACTGATTTTCAGTTTCTTCTCCCCAAGGAAAAGCTTCTGAGAAGGTGACAACTTAGTAAAGACTTCTAAAAGATCATTTTTTTCCCTAAGAGTAATAAGAACACTGGCAAAATATGTTCAGACCCCCGAACATATCCAAAGTCTTACAACAACCCAAGGCACACTGATGTTACTATCATTGTGTGCATGTTTGAACTTGCCCTATTTTTATCCACCTTTTCTTAGCCGAAGTGGTATCCATGAAAACCATCACTCTTGCCAGTACAGGGGGCACCAGTAGCCTGTGCCCTGCCTAGTCTCTTCAGGCCTTTCCTTACACAGCACTCCTGGTTGAGTCGTAGCAGAAATTTCTTTCCACATTTCAGGCAGCTGGTGAGAAGAAGGTCGCAGCAATGGCAGTATGGTACCCGGTGAAGAACTGGCCATCTTGTCACTGTGCTCTCACGTGGCACAAAGGCTGAGGGGTCTCTGCTGGGCCTCCTCAGAGTGCATTTATCTCGTTCATGAAGGCTCTATACTCATGACCTGATCTCTTGCCAGAGGCCCTGCTACCTGATATAGTAACATTGAACATTAGAATTTTAACCAAAATGTTTTAGGACATTTTAGTCAGTAGTGCAAACACTGGTTAGGAAACAACTGTTTTGAAGCCCCTCCAAAAGCCTGTTTTTACAGGATTGCAACAATTTGAGCTTTCTGGCTAAATAAACTTTGGTACCATAAAATATCAAAGTTTATTTTTCCCTTAGCAATGTGTCAGAGTTTATTAGTTAGACAGGTAAATAAAATTTATGTGTATTTTTTTTTCTTTTCTGGTTGACAGGTTTGTGATAATTTTATCCTTCAAATATTTATTGTCCGTACTTAAATGAAATATATTCTAAAAGGAGAATCTTTGATCTATAAAATTACATTTTAAAAGTCAATTATGAGATGTATATTTTAGATTTTGTTTTATTTTATTTTATTTTTTATTGTTTTGGTGAAGAAGTCAGGCCAGAGGCTCCCATGTTATAGGCAAGTACCATGTTACTAGGACACACCCAAGCCTTAACACTGAGACATATAGGCATGGATATTTCTCCCTGAGGAAGCTAAAATTAAAAAGGATATTATAAACTTAGCAAGCTTATTTTCAAGTCATAGTGAGTTGGATCAGGATATTTCAAATGAAATTTTGGTTGAATTTTCAGCATATTTCCTTTAATGTTTTGATAAAATGATATAAACTGGAGAATGAAAATAGCTAAAAACAGTTTATACAATTTAAGTGTAGGTGAAAAACACTAGCATTTTACAAATAATGTATCCCAATTCCTATATCTGAGATGTGGCTTTCATGCATATATTCACAACTGGGAAATGTCTCATTTTAAATAACACATTTGTGTGTGACCTTTTAAGAAAATTACCAATGTCTTTGTTTAGAGTGCAGAGGGCATGGATTTCACAGTGCATTTCCCACTAAATGGTGTATATTACTCTAGTATCATTGCCATGTTGTCAGGAAGTGGCACTTCATTAAGATAATGTGACCTTTAAAATATTCCTCCAACCTTTTACTATGTCTTGGTAGTGGGATTTGTACTTTAATTTCTTTAGCTTTTTGATAGGTTGGAAGTAAAAAGTAATTGAAGGCTACATTCTATATTTCACTTCAGCCATACATTGTATAGTTTCTTTATTCTTTAAAATGGCATTAAATGTCAAGTAAAGGATTTTTGTTCAAACTAGGGATTATCTGCCAGGAAAATGTCTCTTAAAATTAAAATCAAATTGGCAAGTTTTTTTCCTATTGTGGAAAAAAAGAAAGGGGGAAAATAACTACATATAAAGATTTAGAAAATGTTCTTTTCCTATAGCATTTTCAAAAAAGTAGAAATGGGACCTGAAAGCCCTTTTTTATTTTTGTTGACAGAAAGATAATATTTATTTCAGTGTGCTTGCTACAGTAACTTAAAATTGTTCATTCAAAGCCATCACTGAAAATAGAGATTTAACTTCTTCTAGAACAAGAGGCAAAATACTCAATTTAGTGGAAAGAGGAAAGTAAAAGACTACTCTGGTTAGGCCAGAAGTACCATTTCTCTGGAAACATTTGGCTTATTTGTAGGAATCAGAATTTAGTCTTTATTTGAGTCCTGAAATGTATCATGGGTAAGAAATTTTTCTACTTTAACATGCAAACATCTCTAAGCCCTAAAGCATGGTTTTCCTAATCATAATGGTGACAACTGTAACGCTGAGCTTCTTTTAGTAAAGTTTTCAAAAGAAAATATTGGTAGCATGTCCTATGTTAGGCCATATTATATGAAATGGCACGATGTAAGGTGGCAAAAAAATAAAGCTGAATAGGGCGGTATTAACTTTTCTCCTAGATATGTGGCATTTGCCAAATATTTAGTTTCTTTGAATTTAGTTTCTCAATTATAAAAACAACAGAAACAACTGTGCAAGTTACTGATGCATTAGTACATGCAGGAAAATGATATCTAGTGGTTGAAAAACAGAGAATGATGTTTCTTGTATAACCAGAATACACAAAAGTGCAAGTAGTCCAGATGGCCAGAGAGCTGTCCTCAGAGGCTTCTTCTGAGCTGTTCTCAGATTCCTTCCTTCCTTCCTTCTTTCCTTCCTTCCTTCCTTCCTTCCTTCCTTCCTTCCTTCCTTCCTTCCTTCCTTCTCTTTTTCTTTTTTTCCTGTTTGTGCCTGTATTACAGTTTTCAGGTAGCCTCTAATTGTCTTCAGATACAAATGCCACAGCAGAGCTGGGGTTGCAGCTTAGGTTTAGAAAGCTTATCTATCATAGCCAAGGACTGGATTCAATCCCCAATAAAGCCAATGTAAAATAAAATTTGAGGATAAGTAGCATAACACTAAATTTTATCCTGCAGATATAAGAGAGATTCTCATGGATGAATATTTGAGGCCCTTTCAATATTTGAAAATGTCTTATATCTGTAATTATAGGCCAGAATGGTAATTCTTCAATAGTGCATTGGTTTGTTATTGCTGTGTTACAAATTTGCAAAGATTTAATGGCTTTCAACAATGCACATTTGTATATCATTTTTTGTTGATTTGTACTTCAGACGTAGTTAGGTAGGAGCGTACTGCCTTGAGTATCAAAGGGATGCAATCAAGATTGCCAGGGTCTCATTTTCTCTGGAACTTAGAGCCATCCAAAGGTGATTGTTCACAGAATTCTGTCCCTTGTGATCATAGAAAGGGGGCCCTCAGCTCCTAGAACTTCCCTGAATTCTCTGTCCCACGGCTCACATGCAGCTACTATCCTAACAGCTTGCTTCTTCATGTTCAGCCAGCTAAATTGAGAGGCATACATTACATAAACTCACCACAGGAGTTACAAACCTGCTATATTATATTATTTAAAAGCTAATCCTACTCACAGAGAATGATTACATAAACATGTAGGCACAGGAAGTGAAAACTGCTGAAGTAGCTGTAGAACCACCCAAAGTTCTTCTAGTTGTCTTTTGAAGCACATTGAAGGGACAATTTGACTTTTAATTTTTTAGGCATCTATTGACTCAAAACATAATTAAGGACCATCTGAATATGCAAGGTGGAAGCTTAACAAAAAAGAAGCATATTTGTTTCTAACTCTTCATGAGGTTTCTTTAACATTTCCTACTTTGAAATATGGGTGGGTAATAACTTGAACTTCCTGAGAAATTGTTTCCTAGCAACATATTGCTCATTCAAAAATGACCTAATTAGGCAAAAGCTCTTATACTATAGATTCCATTCATTAGCTGGAAAAATAAGCAGAAAATAATAGCCAAAAATATGGTAATGTTTTAATGATGTTGCAAGTTTTATAGTTATGATCTGCTTGAGAAAAGTGCCTTAATTGCCACCAGAAGTGGTGTCCATGTGAAAATCCAAATCCACTCTAGGTGTATTCCTTCAGGACCAAATATACTGCTTTTCTCCTCACATTCCTGTCACCATCTCCAAATGTGTTCATCATGGAGCTAGGATCTCAGAAAGTTCCAGTGATGTAGGAGTCATTCTGCAGTATTTTTTACTCCCTTCCCTATTCTTCCCCTATTGACAATTTATAACCCCTGCACCATCTGGGGAACAGACTGTTGGCTGCCAAGAAGAATCATTAACATTCCCTTGCAGGAACTCTTGCTGTTTAATTAGGCTGTCAGCTGGATTCAGGCAGTCAAAGCCTTAGGTGGCTGTGTAACAAATCCATGACTCCATGCGTTCAGATGTCAAGGTCACTAAGATTCCTGCTTATACTCAATATAAGAGGGGGAATCCAGGTAGTTGGCTGCTAAGATCCAAGCTATCAATGACTTCACTTTAAAGGGGACTTTCTATAGTTAGTTAATTGAGACCACTAAGTTATTCCACACTGAATTCACAGCTGTCACTACTGTGTTGCTTTACGACTTATTAACCCATAGGCCATCAGGTCTGGCATTAGGCTAGCTTTTTTGTCAAACCTAGTCAATAGTGTTTGTAAATCACTACCCAAATCCAATACTCAAATTGTTATATGTACTATAATTAAATGCAACCCATTAATTAAATTCTCAAAGGATAGATTGCTAAAAGTGTTACTCTTCTAGACATACTTGAAGTAGAACGATGGTCTTTTCAGTGCCATCTTGATGAAATTCTGTTGAAAAGAGAAAAAAGAACATTGCGCAAAGTGCATTAACTCTGGAATTTCCAAATCTAAAGACACAGTCATTGCAATTAAGTATCAAGTACATCTAGCACTTAATTAAACTTATATACTCATCCCTGTATACATTCATTCAATCCTTTTATTTGTCAAATATTTACTGATCACTTACCTGTAGTCAGGCCTGTGTTGGGTGCTATGAACTCAAGAGTGACTGAATGTGTTGTAATAATGGAGGCCATTTTTCCTCTATTATGAAAAGAAAATATCATCAAAGCAATAAATAAGCATGGCTACTTCTACAACATCCTATGATTTACAGGACTGAGCTAACTTTGTGAAGAGGGACACATTTGCAGAGGATGTTAATTGAATCAATGACAGGAGAATGACAAAGTGGGGCATATCTTACTGGCATTTTGGGGGAAAAAAACAGAGAACACTGAAAGGATGAAAAGCCCAAGGAGATACTTTGTGGTGAGAAAGTCAAGGCATTTGTTTTGCAAAGAGGAATGATTCTATTATTTAAGAAATGTGTGAAAATAACCTATATTTCCTATATGACTAACAATACCTAGACCGTAAAGCTCTATTATCTACCGCAAGTAATCAGCCTTCCATGAGGAACCTTACCTTTGAAGCCTGTACTGTGTTTTGCAAGCTGTTTAAAATGATCTTCTTCCTTCTTCTTCTTTTGCTTCTTCCTCTTCCTCTTCTTCTTCTTTTGCTTCTTCTTCTTCCTCTTCTTCTTCCTCTTCCTCTTCCTCTTCTTCCTCTTCCTCTTATTCTTCTTCCTCTTCCTCTTCTTCCTGTTCTTCTTCCTCTTCCTCTTCTTCTTCTTTTTCTTCCTCTGACAGTGTCTCTTTGTATAGTTTAGACTGGCCTTGAACTGAAAATGCTTCTCCTACCTCAGCCTCCCCAGTGCTAGGATTACAGGAATGTGCCACCACACCCAGCTTAAATCTTGTTTTAAAATAAAAACAGTTTCAATTTTACTTTTTTTCTACCTATCAGTCTTGATTAAGAAAGAATATGATTAATTTTCATAATCTCTCCTAGTAAATATAAGTGTTAGTAGCATTGCTTTAAAATGAATCTTTTCAGGTAGTGTGTCAAAATGCTTGCCAAAAGACATGATTGCTAGTGTTAACTTCAAATAATATACAAATATATTATGTGAAGACAATGCTTCCTGGAGGATATATATATATATATATATATATATATATATATATAATTTTCTTTCTTTCTTTCTTTCTTTCTTTCTTTCTTTCTTTCTTTCTTTCTTTCTTTCTTTCTTTCTTTCTTTCTTTCATGGCCTAGCCCTTCCCGGGGGCATGGCTGACACAACATGTGACTCCAGGAATTGATCTTGGTCCCTGTGCTTTGCTTAAGCTCACCTAAGCAGGCACTTTTAGACTGCTGATCTATCTTGTTGGCCTAATATTTCTTTCTTAAAACA